>JAPKLX010002776.1:0-12013 GCA_026898415.1 Leonotis leonurus | reverse complement strand
GCCACAGAAAGTAAAATCCTGGCGATGAAGCCACAGAAAGTAAAATCGCGGTAATGAAGCCCGAGAGGTACATTATCACGATGGTGAAATCCAGAAAAATTAATAATCGAAGTAATTTGGGCGAAGAAGCCAGATAGATTTATCTAAAATAATAAAGTCATGAGATTAGATACCAAGGCAATGAAACTAAAGAACACGACTCTCGCAGAGGATCAAGGCAAATATTTCCAGTAATTATAGTTTGGTGAATATAATTGCTGTCTGATTAAGTTTGAAATACCCTGTAACAGAGTAAGAAGGAAGGCTTAATGGCAGAGCCTACGAAGGAGATGAGTCCTGAGGAGGGTCGGGAGGCGAATCCGCTGCCTCCTCCGCCTATGATGTCGGACGCGTTAGCGGCTCAAGTCGCCTCAATGGTGAGGCAGACCCTAATACAGGCTGGGATCGTACCGAACACCCCAGATAGTCAAGTGCAGGCAAATAGGAACGCCAGAACCATATATAGAATACCGCTACGAAGTCAACCAGACCTCGAGGAAGGCTCTGATTCTACGTACAAACCCACATCTGATAGAATCAGCGAAAAAACCTCGCGGACTATGGAGGTATACCCGTATATTAAAGTTAATAAGACTAATCCGTTATAATAAGCACCCGAAGGGGCTTAATCGTAAACACCAATTGCAGACCCTTTCTTCACAACAGGCCCAACTGGAGAGACAACGGGTCCAAATGGAAATGTTGATGAAGGAGCTCGAAGATCTTAAAAGGGAGCGTGCACTTGCCGAATCAAGCAAGCAGAGCATACATGTAACATCCTCCGCAGGGGAGACTCCCAAGCTTTACTCGAAGGAGAAGGACAGACCCAAATCCGTCTATCAGGATGATAGTCCCTTTTCGGAAGAAATTCAAAGAGACCCTTTGCCTCATAACTTTCGCCTGGTGACCTTGGAATATAAAGGAAATTCTGACCCAGAGGAGCATTTGATGAGATTTGATAACATCGCTCTGCTGCATCAATATTCCGAGGGGGTGAAGTGCAGAGTGTTCCTCACAACACTGGCGGGACCAGCCCAGCAGTGGTTCAGACAATTGCCTCCCCATTCAATTTTCTACTTTGACGATCTAAGAAAACTATTCGCACATCAATTTGCAAGTGCAAAGAGAACCACAAGGGGTTCTCTACATCTGACAACCATCAAGCAGTTGCCTCAAGAATCTTTGAGGGAATTTCTCACCCGGTTTAATATGGCCGTGCTGGAAACCCCCGACATACATCCTTCCATTAAAATCCACGCGTTTCTGGAGGGAATGAGGAGCGGATCTTTTTTCGATTCGTTAGTGAAGAAGCCTCCCAAGGATTTTGAGGATTTGTTATCACGAACAGAGAAATATATTCACTTAGAGGATGCCCAACTTTTTCGAAAGGCGGAGGTCATGAATCCGAAGAAAGAAAAGAAGCCAGAAGAGAGAGCAAGAATTCTGGAAGGCAAAAGGAGGTCAGACCCTGTTGTTGAGAAAAGAAAATTCAGTGCTGATTTCCGAAGACCGTTCGAAAGGCCAGAACGAGTTGAAAGAGGGTATACTCCGTTGACAAGGGAGCCTGTAGATCTATTGGAAATAGTGATTAAAAAGCCAGGGGTGTTTTTTCCGCCCAGGTCTAAAGATCCGCCGAGACATCCCGAATCAGATAAGTTTTGTAAGTTCCACAATGATTATGGTCATACCACAAATGATTGTCGTAATCTTAAGGCAGCTATCGAAAAGCTAATTAAGGAAGGACATCTTTTGGAATATGTCCGAAAGGAGACAAATCAGGATTATAAGAAGCGGCGGGAGGATCGAAGGGAGAGAATCCCAGAACAACCTCCGCCTCTGCCAGAACAGAATATGCTCAGAAAGGGAACTATTAATATGATTTATGGAGGCCCAACCACCGGCGACTCCAACAGGGCTCGAAAATCTTATGTCAGAGCAGGGAAATCTTTTGATAGGGAGGAAGTGATGACTATACAGGGCAACATCGTCTGTCCTGATATTTCCTTTGGGACTGGAGATTTTAGACCTCTCGTAAGACCTAATGATGATGCTCTTGTGATTACTGCTGGTATAGAAAGTTATGACGTGAAGCGGGTATTCGTGGATACTGGAAGCGCCGTGAACGTTATATTCCTGGAATGCTTCAAGCAATTGCACGTAGAGAAGGACATCAAGCCAATCATCACTGCCTTGCATGGGTTTGCTGGAGAAATGGTCATACCGTTGGGATCGATAACATTGATGTTGACGCTAGGAGACGAAAAAGTGAGGATGGTTAAGCCAGTTAATTTTCTCATAGTGGACACTCCCTCTGCATACAACGCGATCATTGGACGGCCCGCTCTTAATACTTTCCAGGCTGTAGTTTCCACGTACTATATGAAGATGAAATTCCCTGTGGGAAATTTGGTTGGTCAAGTCATGGGGTGTCAAGATATGTCAAGAAAGTGTTATCTACAATCTGTTAAGGAAGGGGAGGCGAAAAGAAAAATCGTGCCGCCCGGCGAGAATTGCCATAGATCAGAGGGTCGGGAAGACAAGCGAAAGAAGAAAGAAATTATGACAGAGGATTCCTCTTCTGCACAGATGATTCCGTCAGAAGAACTTATGAGCATAGAACTATACCCTCATTTGGTAGGCTTTCCTACTAGCATTGGTACTCTAATGACAGAAGTGGAGAAAACGAAAGTGATAAGATGTCTCAGGAGAAATGCCGACATCTTTGCGTTCAGAACATCAGACCTCACAGGCATCAGCAAAGACGTAGCTTTGCATTGTCTAAATGTTGACCCCTCGGTTAAACCTATCAAACAGAAATTACGGCAACTTGGCCCGGAGAAGGACGAAGCCGTCAGAGAAGAGGTGAGAAAACTATTAGAGGCTGGACATATCAGGGAGGTCCAATTTCCCATTTGGCTCTCCAACGCAGTAATGGTTAAAAAAAGTAATGGGAAATGGCGAATGTGCAATGATTTCAGGGATCTGAACAAGGCATGTCCAAAGGACCACTATCCATTGCCAAGAATTGATCAACTTGTAGATTCTACTTCGGGATGTCAGCTCTTATCTATGATGGATGCATACCAGGGCTATTATCAAATTAAAATGAATCCCGCGGACGTCCCCAAATGCGCATTTGGGGTCTGCGCAGGGACATTTGGATATACTAGTATGCCTTTCGGCTTGAAGAATGCTGGAGCTACGTATCAGAGAATGATGGATACGGTTTTTCAAAATCAAATTGACAAGAACATGCAAGTTTATGTTGATGACATGCTGGTAAAAAGTGTAAGGGAGGAAGACCACTCGTCAGATCTAGAGGAGGTCTTTTCGACAGCAAGAAAATTTGGTCTGAAGTTAAACCCAGCTAAATGTGCATTCGGAGTGAAATCAGGAAAATTCTTGGGGTACATGGTTACACCCAATGGGATTGAAGTTAACCAGGCGAAGGTTCAGGCGGTTCTGGATATGTCACCGCCAAGAACCATGAAAGAAATGCAAAGGCTCAACGGCAGAATTGCTGCATTGAGTAGGTTTATTGCTCGATCCGCTGAACGTAGTTTGCCTTTCTTCAAGGTTCTACGTAAGGGTGCAAGTTTTCAATGGAACGAAGAATGCCAGCAAGCCTTCGTAGAACTAAAGCAACATCTAGCTAAATTACCGCTCCTGACAAAACCAGATCCGGGAGACGAACTCTTTCTATATTTCGCAGTAGGGGAGGCGTCCGTGAGCGCGGTTTTAGTCAGGGAGGTCGAAGGAGGGCAGAGACTGATATATTATGTGAGCAAATTGATACAAGGGCCAGAATTGAGGTATTCTGATACAGAAAAGGCAGCTCTGGCTATCATGGTGGCCGCAAGAAGGTAAGGCCTTATTTTTTGTCACATAAAGTGGTGGTCAGAACCAACCTACCATTTAAACAAATTCTTGGAAGACCCGACCTATCTGGAAGAATGGTAAAATGGGCGATAGAACTCGGCGAATACGACGTAGAGTTCGAGCCCAGAACTGCTATTAAGGCGTAGGCTCTGGCAGATTTCATTCAAGAAACGACAAGGCCGGTTGAAGAAGAGATCTGGGAGGCCTATGTCGATGGCTCGGTCGTTAAAGATGGGGCCGGGGTCGGTATCTTTATAATAACTCCAGGAAAGGAGCAATTACGCTTCGCAATCAAGTTTAACTTCAAAATCACCAACAATGAGGCAGAATATGAGGCTCTGATCAGAGCCATGAGAATACTGATAGAGTTATCGGCAAGGGATGTCACTTTGTACTCGGATTCACAATTAGTGGCACAACAAGTCCTGGGGACATATGAAAGAAGGGAAGAAAAGATGATTTGGTATGGAAACCAAATTGAAGGACTGAAAAAGAATTTTGCAAGATTCGAAATTAGGCAAATTCCGAGGGAGGAAAACTTCGAAGCTGACAAATTAGCAAAAATTACCAGTTCTGCAGATCATATCTGGCACGGTGATATTACCCTTTTGTATGCAGAGCAGCGAACGCTGGCCCTGGAAGTCGCAATAGCTGCGGATAAGGCAGATTGGAGGATACCGATCGTAAGATATTTAAGAACGGGGAAATCCTCAGAACTACCAGGAGTTCCGAGCAGAGCTGCGTTGGCTAAATTTTGTCTGATTGGAGATTATCTCTATAAGAGGTCATTTACACGACCTCTGTTGCGTTGCGTTTCAGAGCAGGAAGGTGAATATATTTTACGCGAAATTCATGAGGGTTGCGCAGGGAGTCATACAGGCTATAAAGATCTAGTTCATAAGACTATCAGAGCTGGTTTTTTCTGGCCCTCGCTCGATAAGGATGCCAGGGAAAGGGTTAGGAGATGCGAGAACTGTCAAAGACATGCAAAGTTGATCCATATCCCAGCAGAAGAATTGGGAAGCATGTTTTCACCATGTCCTTTTGACAAGTGGGGAATCGACATTGTAGGAAAGCTGCCAATGGCCTCGGGTGGTCGCGCTTTTTTAATAGTAGCCGTGGATTACTTCACGAAATGGGTTGAAGCCGAGGCAGTGGCCAAAATTGATGAAAGGGCAATTAAAAGGTTTATATGGAAGAACATCTGCTGCAGATTTGGAATACCCATAATTTTAATATCAGACAATGGGGCACAATTCACTGGTGCCATGATATAAGGCTGGTGCGAAGAAATGAAAATCAAGCAGAGGTTCGTTTCTGTTGCACATCCCCAGGCAAACGGGCAAGTAGAAGTAATGAATAGAACATTGTTGGATGGAATAAAATCTAGGCTCGAGGGAGCCAAAGGTAAATGGGTGGAGGAGTTAAACTCAGTCCTGTGGTCATACAGGACAAGCCCAAGAACCTCTACGGGAGAGGCACCTTTTAATTTAGTTTATGGGTCATCAGCGGTGATCCCGGCAGAAATTGGCATGGATTCTCCAAGAATACTATATTACGATGAATTGGAGAACCAAGGAAAGTTAAGAATGGAGTTGGATTTGGTAGAAGAGCGAAGGGAACGGGCCAGACTGAAGACAGAGCTCTATAAAAGGCAGATCGGGAAGATATATAATAAAAGGGTGCAAGAACGAAAGTTCGAGAAGGGAGATCTAGTGTTGCGCAGAGCAGACGCTTTAAAGCCCACGGGAAAATTAGAACCCAATTGGGAGGGCCCCTTCATAGTCGCAGAGGTGCTTCGAGGGGGTGCTTATCGACTTATGGATCAAGAAGGAAAAGAGCTGCCAAGGCCTTGGAATATTGCTACTTTAAAGAAATTCTATGCCTAGGGAAAAGCTGTAAAATTTTTTGTCATTTCTTATTTTTGGAATCCTTAGTATTGTAGCGCGTTGTGCGTGTTTTATGATTCCCTAAAAATGGAATACCCTAAATGATTTCTATTCCAGGCATGTTTCACGCAAGAAAGGGATAAAGAATAGTGTTTCACACAAAAGCAGACATATTATATAAGCACCATGAAGCACAAAATAAAAGTAGAGCGTAAAGATCAGATATATCTTACAAAACATAAAGAAAAGGAGTTTAGAAAGACATCGTATCAGATAAAAAGTATTTCGGCCATTCTCAAGTCAAGATAGTCAATACGAGTGTAGCTCAGGGATTTTTGCGAGATGGGAAAACCCTAGGGTCATTACGGATAATCCCTAGTCCCAGAACACGCGGTATTGGCTTCTTTTGATCCAGAAGCTCCTTCCTTTTCTTTCCCCCTCGATTTGGAGCATCTCTTCTTCCCCTTGTCCCGAGTCTGGTTCCAAAAAAGAACAAAATGTAGCTTAGAGGAATGAGAGAAATAAGTGTCATAATAGAAACCAAATGTTACCGTATCAAGCAGACCACAGAGTCGAGTAATTTCTTCAGGATATTCTGCCTGCACCGGCAGGAAGGCCAATCCCAAAGGGATTTCACGACTGCTATAGGAGGCCGGACAAGTGATAAACTCGTCGGCCCCTTGTCTTAGTGTATCCAGAAACCACAAGCGATCGCCGCCCGGTGGTGGATTGGCTTTAGCTCCGGGAAAGTGGTCCAAAATACGAGAAAACACTTTTTGCGCATCAACTTCATTCCAACGCTCAGCAAGGCCGAGTTGGCTGCAAGTTTCCATAATAGCATCAACAACCCAGGTGGCTAGAACATCAGCCATGCGCTCACGAAATTCGGTGGAGTTAAAATAAGCCTCAGGAAGGTCAGCGACCAAGCGGCGAAGTAGTCTTTGACCAGCGGGACAAGCCAATATGTGTGCCCGACATAGTCGAGCGCCTTTCCTTTCCCCACGAGAAAAAGCCCGCCTGTATTGGGTCAATCTCTCTGAGGCTAGCCCGCGGCAAAAAGCTTCATGCGTTACTTTTGTCAGAGCAGTGGCGTGTTTCCTTTGTTCTCTCTCGAGAGATCTCTCCAGATTCATGATCATGATCCCTTGTTCTTTCACTCGATTTTCTGAGGCTTGGAGAAGTTCTTCATACTGCTCCACTTGACATTCTAAAGAAAGTATTTTTTCTCGTTGCAAATTCGCTACACGCTCCTCTTCGGACTTTCGACCCAAAGATGCAATCAGTTTGTTTTTGGTCATGCGTTTTAGGGTGCTGGCAGAAGCAGCCATTTTTCTTTTTTCTTTGGAAGCTTAGGCAAGGTGATAACGAAGAAAAATAGAAGTCTTTGATCGCAGACTTTATAAGAATAAGTAATAACACTCTTTAAGTAACTCCAAAAAATAGGGAAAGGACATCGAAATAATGTAGATGTCAGGTTTCGGGTTACGATTTTCGTGAAAAGGGGATAAAGATATTGTAGCTGACGAGACATTTCTGAAAAAGCATGATCATGACTGATACGGCGGCAGAAAAATCGAGGTTATGGATGTGACAATTAACCATAATGTCAAGGTTGGATAATGGTAGTATAACTTTTTAACCTTTTGAGTGAATCACCTTATCAATATGTGGTATCGATACTATACATTAGACGAAGGAGATTATCAAATGCTAATTCTCAAGCACGGGAAATCGGAATAAAAGAAATTCTTAAAACAACTATATTTTTCAAAATGCTAAGAAAGTTAAGGAAATATTCAAAAAAGCCTTACGTTTATACCCAGAGCATAACCAAGAGGGTATTAAAGTATTCAAACGGAAAAGGTAAAGATGTCTTAAGGCAGTATCTTAATACAGGCAGAGGGAAGAATTAAAATCAAGACATGACATCAGTTCTGATTACTCCTGGATCATCCTGCCTCTGAGGCTCTTCCACTGGATCAACTTGCTTCTGAAACTCTTCCGTTCTCGAAGCCCGGATGCTGGGGCTTACAGACCCCGTATCTGGTTTATCATTGGCAGGTTCAGAGGTTTTTTCCTTTGCAGAAACATCCTCTTCCCGGGACTCCGGTTCCTTACTTCTTTCCTCCGCGCCCTATTAAGATTCGGACGATTAAAATGAGTAGTAGGGAGGAGGGGAATAATAATAAAGTATGGAATAGTAATAAAGTAACAATAAAATACCTTTCTCATTAGCAGAGCGAGCTCCACGAGTTTACGTTGGTCTCGATCCTGGACTGGATAGGAAATGGAGCCCACTCCATATCAGATAACTCTGATGCAGCCCGAACCTTGAGAAATTCTTCGGAGGCGCTGTTCAAACTGCTCATCCACCAAGGAAAGTTTTCCCCATGTTCAAGATTAATCTCTAAGGATAGAGGATCCTCGAGTAGCCTTCTCACTGCCTTGTCAATGTTGACTTCCTCAAATCGGTCCGATATCCCCAATTGATCGCACATCTCATCAGCTAACAGAACGGCCTAAGTAGCCAGAGGCTTCACCATCCGTGTTCTAAATTGATGAGAATGAAGGAATGCTTCCGGAAGATCTTCTATTAACCTTTCAAAAAGGCGTTGTCCATAAGGGCTCATGAGAATTTGGGAATGGCAGAGCGCTACTCCAATTTTCTTGCCGGAGTCACGTCCCTCTTTCAAGGACTCGGCCGCAACGGAGTTTAGTTGTCGAAGATGTTCGGAATGATCATATGCTGCCTTCTTCTGCAAACTCTCCACCTGATTGGAAAGAGACTGGATTCGGTCGGTAGAGGAGCGTTGGAGATGATCCAATTTCTCCGTCAAGTTCTGCTTCTCTACCAGAAGAATATCTCTCTCTTTCTCAACATCCTCATGGAGTTTTTTGAGCTGATTCAATTTCTCTTGAAGGGTGTCACAACTATTTATTTTGGCCCGCCATAGGTCCGCTTCCTTCCGGCTTTCCGCAATTTCGGCTCGTGCTTTATCATAATGAATGGCTCTGCTAGCCAGAGCAGCCCGATAAGCGCGAGCCTGCTCAAGAAAGCAGCAAAGGATGTCAGAAAGCTTATGAAAATAATTAAAGAATATGATACTTTATAAAGCAATTACCGAAAGTTCGTGACGAGCAGCATAGGCATCCAATTCAGGGCTAGAAAGTGCCTGAGTATGCATCCAGTTGCTTTCTCGGGGAAGAGAATTGAGGATGCCAGCAGCCTCGGTTCCACGAAGCTTGAGGCAGGATCCGTTAAAAATGGAAAATGGTTGCCTCTCAAGCTGTTCTAGACCGGTTAAGACCGGATAGGAAATGCACAAAGCTTTGGCTGCGCTGTTGATGCGAGATTTATCGTCTGCAGATGGTTGTGGAGGGAGAGCAGAAGTGGAAGAGGGCTGACCGATGGAGACTGGAGGTACGCGAGAGAGGGTCTGCTTTGTTTCTAAAGGTACGGTCTTGGAGACACTTAGAGGAATGGATACAGGAACAGCTGAATCAACGGAAGAACCCCGATATAATCATCGCGACTTCTTCTGAGGGGGCTCTTCTGAATGAGGCAAATCGCCCCGAGGGCGACGATCAACAACAACCGCGCTCTTCGTAGTCTTATCAAACTCTTGCCCGGGGACCACCGGAGGAGGTGGAGGCAGAATAGAAACATCACGGAGATCTGAGGCAAAACTTGGAGAGACTTCTTCTAGAAAATGAAATCATGATTTTAATCAGCGTAGAAGCGAATAATAGGGAATTAAACATAAAGCATCCATTAAGAATAAGAAAGGAGTAAGGACAAAGCTTAGTATACCTTCGCCAGGAAAGGCAACCACAGGAGGAGTTTCAAACACAGAATTGGGAGCAGGGGCACTCGAGGCCTGAACGTCGGGATTTCCTAGAGATGAATCCTCAGCACTTTGAGTAGTATGACTACCGGCAGATGCGGAGATAACTGCAGAGGAGCCTGCTCCCAGAGCATTATCTTTTTCCTTCTTGGCGCGGCGATTGGCAATGAATTGAGCTGTTTCTATGGCAGCTTGCTCGCTCAACTTTTGTGCCCAGGACATATCTACAAACGAAGGAAATGTTAGTTAAAAGTAACATCAGGAGAATGCAGTGTTAAAAGAGGTAAATAAAATTGAAGTAACTAAGGAGTATATACCCATAGAGGGTTTCCAAGGGCGACTGGGATAAAGATCGAAGAAGGTCAAGACATTTTTATCCTCGACAAAGGGTGTCACCAACGAATGCCCAAGAGAGGTATAGATGATACGTTCCACTTGGGCGGCCACGGCAGCAGGAAGCCCAGACCCCCCTACCCTAAGACTTGTACCCTTAAGATTCATGAGCAGGGGAAATTGAGGAAAATCCCATCCTCTAGAAGGGGGAGGAGACACTACGTAATATTCAGAATACCAGAACTTATCAATACTTTGATATTTACCATAAATTTCGAAGTGAGTAACGGGAGAAAAGTATAAGAATGGGATACTCTTAACTACACGATGAAGGAGGAAGAAGATTTCGACAGTATTCTCAAACCCAAAAAGAGAGAGGAAAATATGAAAGAAGCAGGCTTTGCGTATCGACATTGGATTTAATTGATTAAAAGGGACACCATAACGAGTGAAAAGATCGCAAAGAAAATCAGGGATGGGCAAACGCAACCCGGCTTCAAATTGTCTACGCCAGACAATGGCTTAGGGGGCTACTACATTATTGGGGCGCTCATCCTCTCGGGGTAAACGAATCTCATACCCCCCAGTAGAACCAAGAAGTCTGCGAAGAGAATGTAGGGATCACTCGGTCGCAGTAGAAGGGGGAAAATGAATCAAAGGAGGAGCAGGCATGGTGGAAGGAACGAGAGGAAGTATAAATTTTTAATACCTGGAGATGAGAGGAAGTCGAACCTTGAAGGAAGCTGAAAAATCTAGTAACAAGAGGGCGGGGAATTTTTGAATCGGGTAAAGGAAAGTTTGCCCTTAACCAAGAGATAGATATTAATAAGAGGGGAGAGTAAGGTAAAGCGTCGTCAATCGCGTGTAAATACAGGATTGCGACATCTGTCCTTTAATTCAACGGAAACGATTGGGCTGCAATTGACAAAACCGAGGAAATGTGAATAGAGACATCTCGATACTCAATAATCAATAGTAAACGGGATTTTTAACGCGCATTACTTTAACTGAGTATGATTGGAATATTTAATGGTCGAGGTTGAGACTCTTTACAAAGAGGGTTATGTATTTGTGAGTAAGGAAAAGGCACGCGGATGGGAAAGTTAAATTAGGGTTAATGAGATTCTCATTAGAGGGCACACGTAAAAGGATTATATCTCATACGAAGTCTCAAAAAGGAATTGGAAGTTGTCCTTTTTGAAACCTTTTTGGGGGGAGGAGTTGATATGGAGGAATATCAACATTAATCGAATGAGCAAAATTAAGAGGAAATCACCAATACTCGTGTCTACAAATACAGTTATTTTAATGGATAAAACGTCATCAAGCAAGAACCATCTATGACAGAGCTCTCTTGGAGCTCGGCCGTCAGAACCATCGGTGTCAGAGCTCTTTGTTAGCCCTATTGGCAGAGCCTCTTATAGATCGTATTATGCACCCAATTTTTCCCTTAGCCCAGAGAAATGGTGGGTCTGACTTATGAAGGGTCTGACTTAGGAAAGGTCTAACGTCCATTATCAGAACCTGTAGGTCCTGATATACCGTGAAAAATGTGCACAGACAAATAGACATATATTACTATCCTACTGGGGAATAACAGTAAATGTCCCCTAACAGATTAAAAGTACCCTGGGCAATGAATGGGGACCATATGACATTGACAAAGAGGATTGGAGCAAATTCTAGCTTTCTGTACTAGGAGCTAGAGGTAATTGTCATAGTAACATTACATTTTTACCCTCTTCATGGATGATATATATAGCATTTTTAATAGGTCTTAGAGGTACAATTCATTACCCTCACTCTCATATTTTTTCTCAGTATCATTCTTCTCTAATAGAAAAACAACTGACTTGGGCGTCGGAGTTCCTCCCCGGAGACTCCCCCAACCCGTCTCCGGTTCTATTTTGCAGGCTTCGCTTATTGGGTGTAGATCTGAGATCATTCTTCACACGTCGCAATTTTGTTTGAGGTATGTTACTTGGAATATTTTTGGACTTCATTGATTGCGTTTTTCTTATCTTCCTT
>JAPKLX010002625.1:0-12469 GCA_026898415.1 Leonotis leonurus | reverse complement strand
AAGTAAGAGAGAGAGAGACAGTGATTTGGTTTGCGTGGTTCGGAGATAAAAACTCCTACGTCCACAAGTACTCGATGTTAGTCGAGGGTTTCCAACTTAATGGATAGATCTTACAGTGATTTTACAGATAACTTAGATAAGTCTAATCACTCTTCGGTTACAAGATGTTATCGCTTAAGAACACTGAAGATTGAATACTGAAAGTTTAGAGTGTTCTAATCTGAAAGATTGTGAGCTTTAGAAACAGAGAAAGCGATAGAGATTTGATAGCAGAGTAACCGGTGTTTTGAAGTGTTGAAGCAGCGGGGTATTTATAGTGCTCTCTCAAAGATATATCTGTTGTGAGATAGAGCTTTAATTTGAATTCTTCCCGTTGGAGTCTTCGTCCTTTTTGCCATTTCTGGTGTCTGCAACAAGATCTTTTTCACCGACTGAGATTTTTGCCATAAGAGGAAAGCCCTATGAAGTGGGCTGTAACTCAGTAGGATCTTCATAAACTGAATTTCAGCGCAGACTTAAATTGTGATACTTCAGTGGCAGGAAGACTTTTGGCTTCTAACTTCTACTTCAATACTTCAGTGGAGACTTCAGTAGAGAGGTCCTTCAGTATTGGAATACCTTGAATCTTCAGTGTAGACATCCTTCAGTGTACCTGAAAATAGAACTCCCTAACATATGAGTTCTAATTGAAAAACACTAAGATTCAGTACTGGACTTAATACATCTTTCAGGGGAGGTATTGGGATTTGAATCAAAACACTTATAAATATTTCCCAACAATTTCCCCCTTTTTGATGATGCCAATAACTAACCTGAAAACATCTATCTAAGTTAAGAAATTCCCCCTAAACTGGAGAACACTTAACTATAAGAAAAGATGGGTTAGTTAAGCAGTTAAATATATCGAACCAAAAAAAAATAATCAGAGCCTGGACAACTAGAAGATTGTCATCAGGTTGAGATCAAGAGAGACAAAATGTTGCATTTCATTCAGGAGATTTTCAGTACATAAGATGTTCAGTACAAGAACTTCAGTAAGAATAAAATACAACAAAAAGTGCTAAGGAGCAGCTTTCTTCTTTTCTTCTCTTGCTTTCTGAACCATTTCCAATTGAGCTTCATGAGATACAGCATTGAACATAAGATAAGTGTCATCTCTTAGCTTCCTGAATGGTCCCTTCAGATTCAGATCTTGCCAGCCAAGCACTTGAGCAGCAATAAGAGCTTCAGATTCAATTGGCTTCTTATCCATAAATGGGCTACCTGGCAGATTAGGTCGATCAAATTGTTTCCAGCCAGGAGCAGAGATTGTGATTCCAGACTTGGCAGCATCTTCTTTGATCATCTTTATAAAATCTGAATCTGGGTAATCGTCCATAAAATTCTGGAATAGCTTGTCACGTTCAGTTTCTCCAGATACACCGTATATCATCCAGTGATCAAACATTTTTCTGAAATCATCCTTCAGTTCTTCCCATTCATTACTCAGATTGGGTCTAACCCATGAGTCAGCATGAAAGCGCGTGGGAAGATCAGTCTGGCTGGTTCTCTTTTCTTTTCCTTGCAGCCTCAGTTGATATAACCTTAATGCTCGTTGCGTGTCAGTGGCTCTAAGTTCAGCCTGACGGGCATCATAAAGGTCTTTCATTCCTTGCATTTGCTCTCTGACTTCTAGAGGTATTGTAACTTGAATCAGAATTCTGTCATTTTCTTCTCCAGAACCAGGGCTCATCTCTCCTTCATAGATTTCTTCTTCATTAACTTCAGACTCAGCTGGAGAGGGTTGAGCATCCTTTCCTTTTGGCATAGAAGCCTCTTCAGAGGACTGAATTTCCTTAAAGGAAGGAGTAGGAATGAGAGGTTTGATAAGAGAGAGAGATAAGGATGCAGTGGCATCAAGATTTGTACCCACTTCATCATCCTTGTTACCTGAAGACTTAGGAGGGGTGGATTTTGTCTTGGACTTGGAGGGAGATGGATCAGAAGAAGCAGCAGCGCCAGAGGCTGGCTCTTCAGGAGTAGAGATGGAACCAGAAGGCACGGCACCTGAAGGTCCGTCCTCGTCATTATCATCATCATCGTTATTATCATCGCCTTCTGCGTCAGTAAGCTCAATATCAGGTGTTGGCGAGCGTTCCTCATCTTCATCTTCATTTTCATCATCTTTTTCTTTTGCAGCCTCTTCCTCAGTCTCCTTTTCAGGGGCGTTTTCAGGTTCAGTGGTCTCTCCCCCCTTATTGGCATCATCATAAGCTTGAGATAGATATTTGTCAGCATGCCAGAGGAGAGAGCCAACTCTAGAGAATTGAGGCGCGGAATCATTTGACTCAGAGACTGATTGGCAGAACTGCTCAATCTTGGATAGGCGCATGCGGCAGTGAGCTATGATAAGATCCACCTTTTTCTGATGGTCAGTTGGTTCAGTGGATGGTGAGGGAAGGCCAAGAGTGGCTTGAGCGCGAGAGGAAGTAGCAGAGGCAGTGAGGCGCGCGACATCAGCAATGGTTTTGGCCTTGTCCGCCAGAGCGAGGGCAGAGTCAGCTGTCGCCTTGGCCTTTTCTGCTAGAACGCAGCCTGAGTCAGCTCGTTTGAATGCTTGACTGATGCACTTGCGTTGTCGAGCAAGTGATTTGCCATGCTCAGAGCAGTCAGTGGAGAGGTTGTCAAGCTTGGAGCGCATTTCTGAAAGATCTTTGGTGGAGGCATCGAATTCAGTGCGCAGAGCGTGTGTATTTGTTCGATTGCGGTTGCAAGACAGGACTAAGTCACTGAACTTCTTGTGAGAAGGCACTCTGTAGTGTTCCAGATGGGTAGGAAATGTGCAGCGCATCTCTTTCTTTACAAACTCTTGCAAGTCAGTGTATTGAGCCTTAATAGCATTCTCAATTTTTGCATCAATGGCTTCAGTGGAAGAAAGGGAAGAAGAAGCAGCAGTCAGTTCAGCCTTCAGAGAGGCATTCTCTGCAGTGATAGCATCCATTGATTTCTGAAGGTCAGCCACGTGACCTTCAAGCTTCTTTGAGTAGGTGGCCTGGAGGGCGTTAATCATGGAGGCACTGGAGTTTGTTAAGCGTTGGCTCTCAGCATCAGTATGCATCTTGAGCTTGGAGATGGTGGCCTCATAAATAGAGCGATGAGCAGCTAGAAGTGCTCCTTCTGAAGTCAGAGCTTCAGGAAAGGGAGAATCAGTTGAAAACTGAGCAGCGGGGGCAGCGGCAGAAGAAGAAATGCGACGAGAATAAGGGCGACCGGCTGCAGCTTCAGCTTGAAAAATTTGAGCCTCAATAAAAGCCTCAGCATTAATGAATGCATCCTTGGCATCCGAAAATTGAAAAAGAATCTGAAGTTCAGCTTCCTCAGTCAAAATTGCGCTCAATCCAGACAACTCAATCTTGTACTGGAGAGCAAGTGTATCGATAAAACGATACTGGCGCCATGTCCAGAGGCGCTGGCAGAGAGGGATTAGAGAAGGGTGGTTGAAGAGTTCAGGGAAAGTGGAGCTCATAAATTGGAAAGTTTGGAGCTCCAGGTTATTTAGGTAGATTTGGGCTGGGGATGAAAGCACTAGGGCTTGGGTTTCAGAAGGTGCGGAGGTGGAGGCATGTTGGTTGGTTTCTGAACGAGGGATTTCAGGTTGGGGTGGAGAGGAGGGTGGAGAATGTATGGGTAGGGATTCAGTGAGTGTAGGTTCAGGTAGGATGGTTTTGGTCGTGACTTTGGTTTTGGGTTTGATGGGTGCAGAGGGTGTTTTAGATTTAGAGAGGGAGGAAGATTTGGTAGGGGAGATGTCAATGAAAGTTGGTGGAGGTTGGATATCTGAAGGGTTCACGGTGGAGATGGGTTCAGGGTTGGGAATGTATTGGCGGGGGCGCTTGGAGAGGGTGTACTGGTCCTGGAGATCCTCATCAGTTGAGGAGTCAAGGACCTCCTGGAGGATAGGCTGAGTAGTGGGAGAGGAAGGTGGTTTCTCTGAACGTCGAATAAGGCGCTTGGACGGATTACGCTTCCTCTTGGTGGCCTTGGGAGGAGATGGAGGTGGAACTTCAGGAGTGTCTTCAGTTTCCTCCTCTTCATCATATTCTTCCACTGCATGGATGGGATCCATGTCTTCTTCTTCAGTGGCAGCCTTCTTGCCCTTTCTTCTTTCCTTGGGTAGCTCGATCTGAAGGGCCAGAGCCTTCCCATGCATACACGTCTGAACGTCCAAGTCAGTGGAAAACATCCACCTTTCATTGTATGCGACAGCTGAAGGGAAGGCCGTGTCTGCAAACTTGTATGATTCCTCGATCAAGATTGAAACCTTGGTAACAAGGTTTAGCGTGTCATTCCCAGTCATTGTGACCCCACCGGGTACTTCCTTCAGTTTGTTGGCTTCAGCCATCAGTAATTCTTCCATGACAGCCACCCAGTTGGCACCATCGCAGGCGTAGATACTCTTCATCAGTGCAAGTTTCTGCCAACTGAGCTGTTCGTGTGAAGATTTCTTCCCCAAGATGCAGTGTTGAACCACATCAAGTAAAATCTTGAACTCAGGGCGTATCAAGCCCTTATTGTTGTTTGCGGTAGAGAACTGGCAAGGAGGATCTTCAACCTGAATCTCCGAGAAGAAGGCCTGGATAGCCTCCTTGTCCTTCAGGAAATTAATGGGCTTAGTGTGACCCACATTCCTAAGAGTGAAAAATGATTGCAGAAGCTCAGTCACGTTGAGGTGAAGCTTCTGTACTTCAGTAGCTCCAGTGATGGGCTCCCTGATGGAGATATCCAGGGAGGACTTCAGTTCTGAGCCTTCATAGCCCAAATTTAAGTAGAAATGAACCACCTGATCAGGGTAGGTGTTCTTTGGGCGCAAGGTTGCCAAGCGCTCCAGACCATTAGCTCTTATAATCTCGAACATGGTCTTCGCCACAGCAACATCAGTTTGTGTGAAGACAGCAGTTGGCTCGGTGTAAAGACGAGCGCGATTCTGGGAGAGCTTCATTGCTGGTCCAAGAGCAGCTTTCTTACCCATGGTGTTGATTTACTGTGAAAGAAAATACAGATAATGTCAAAATCAACAAGAAACATATAGACACAGATTAACTGAAGAATAAGCATGCACATGAGTGATATCGTACATTAATAGTTTGAAGATTCAGAGTATAAGTATTAACACACAATCAAACTAAGAGGAGCAATGCACAGATAATAAAGCTTCGAAAATATTTAGCGTAAGGCTTTGAGAGAAACAGATTGTGAAAGGTTTATTGATCGAAGAAGATGATCTTATAGAAAGTGAAATAAAAGTGAACGGTTAGATCTCACTCCGAGAAATAAGCAATCAACGGTTAGAATTAAAACACGTTATAGAGTAGTTGGCTGGGCGGGAAAGTGTATAGCGCTTGAGGTATACGCACGGGGCGTTTGAGTTCCCGAGGTCAAAAAGCACTGTTACGCTACTATAGATATCACAAATTAATAAATGCGAGATAGCGTATATGATACGTTGAATCGTTCGAGGTACAATGTGCCTTTAATTACGCTTTTAACATTCAATTCAGGTTATAGTACAAAACACTTAGAGAAATAAATGCTAGAAATAAACAAGTGTTGAGCTTCAGTAGCTGATACTAGCTACTGAGGTTTTCCTTTCACTTGTGTCTTGTGTTTTCAGATTCTGAAGTCCTTCAGTTGACTAAGTGTACTTCAGATTCTGATTCCTTTTCTGAAGTTCTTCAGTTTGTAGACTTCAGATGATTTTGGGTATATCTTTATGCCTGTTCTGAAGGCTTTCAGTTGAAGTAGTGTATTAGACTTTGCCTTGGTAAAACTTCAGATTCTGAAAGTCTTTTAGTAGGGTACTTCAGTAACCTGCATGGTTAGTTTAAACATGTATTTGCAATGTGTGATGACTTGATATCTGAGATAACTATATAGAGTTACCCAAAATGTGATCATCACATTGTTTTGTGTCTTATTGTGACTAAGACTTCAGTATACTAAGGATACTGAGTCAATGAGTCTTTAAGACAGAACTTGGATAGGATTTAAGGTTGTACCTTCAGTGAATACCTTCAGGAGAGGTCTGGATTCAGTAAGCCAAGTCTTCCACTTAGCATTTTGAATCTAGCTTCTTCCAGCGGCTTAGTGAGGATATCTGCTCGTTGAATGTCAGTATGGATCTTCTCTATGATGACATCCTTCTTTTCAACGTGATCTTCTTATGAAGTGATGCCTGATGTCCACGTGCTTGCATCTTGTATGTAGAACTGGGTTCTGAGTGATGGCAATGGCACTTGAACTGTCGCAAAAGATTGCAACCTGAATGGTGGGCACTTCATAATCTCTGAGTTGTTGCTTTAACCAGAGAATCTGAGAGCAGCAGCTTCCCGTAGCCATGTATTCAGCTTCAGTGGTTGATGTGGCAACTGAAGTCGGCTTCTTGGAGAACCAACTAATGAGTTTGTTTCCCAAGAACTGACATGTTCTTGAAGTGGATTTCCTATCTAACTTGCAACCTGCAAAATCAGCATTAGAATAACCAGTTAGTTCTAGATTATCATCTGAAGGATACCATAAACCAAGATTGGGTGTGCCCTTCAGGTAGCGTAGAATCTTCTTCGCAGCTTCCAGGTGTGACTCCTTTGGATTGACTTGATAGCGTGCACACACTCCAACTGCGAAGGTGATGTCTGGCCTGCTGGCAGTGAGATATAGAAGGGATCCAATGATTCCTCTATACTCAGTTTGGTTGATTGGCCTTCCTTCAGGATCTGGGTCAATCTTTCCATTTGTGTTCATTGGAATCTTTGTGGCTTTGCTATACTGAACGCCAAATTTGCTGATCAGTTCCTTTGTGTATTTGGCTTGGTTGATGAAGATGCCTTCAGGGGACTGCTTGATCTGGAATCCTAAGAAGAATCCCATCTCTCCCATCATTGACATTTGATACTGAGTCTTCATCAACTTGGCAAACTTGTCACAAAGCATCTGAGACTTCGAACCAAATATAATATCATCAACATAAATCTGAACGATTAATATGTCTCTTTTATACTTGATTGTGAATAAAGTTCTATCCACTGATCATCGCTTGAAACCTGATTCAATAAGAAAAACAGACAAAGTGTCATACCAAGCTCTAGGAGCTTGTTTCAGCCCATAAAGAGCCTTGTGTAGCTTATACACTTTGGTGTAGTCAGTTTCAAAGCCTGGTGGTTGCTCCACGTAGACTTCTTCCTTCAGTACGCCGTTCAGAAATGCACTCTTCACGTCCATCTGGTAAACTTTGAACTTCATGTGAGCTGCATAGGTGAGGAAGAGTCTGATTGCTTCGAGTCTGGCTACTGGTGCGAAGGTTTCATCAAAGTCAATGCCCTCTTCTAGGTAGTAACCTTTTGCAACCAGTCTAGCCTTGTTGCGAACAACTTCTCCTAGCTCGTCTTTCTTGTTCTTGAAGACCCATTTCACACCAATGACACCTTGATGCCTAGGACGATCCACAAGTTCCCAAACTTGGTTCCTAGTAAATTCATTCAGTTCCTCTTGCATCGCGGAGACCCAGTTAACATCTTGAAGGGCTTCCTGAGTGTCTTTGGGTTCAATGTTGGAGAGGTAGCAGTTGTGTAGGAAGTTTTCATCAGAAAACAATGCCACATCTGCCTTAATCTGATTCCTTGTTTGAACTCCTCTTTGTAGACTTCCAATCACTGATTCTGTGGGATGATCTTCAATCCATCTTCTTCTTCTACGCATGTCCTCTTCAGTGATGATCATGAGGTTCATCCTTTGACTAGGAGGTGGTGTAGTTACTGAAGGGCTCCTTTGAAATGGATTGAAATCTTCTTCAGTCTGGGGGATTATGCTTGTTCCCCCTTGATTGTTGGCTCTTACATATTCAGTTTGTTGAATTTCCTGCAAGATAGCTTTATCTGAACTGGCCAACATATCGTTAGTAGCAACAGTTATAGGAATATTGACTAAGTTAGGAATGTTACTCCCTGAAGTTGGTGATGGAATCTCAGTAGTGAGATTTTCTAAAGGTGTCTGGACTTCAGGTAGAATCTGAACATCAATGAGATCTTCAGATTGGATGTCTTCTTCTCTATGTGGAATCTCAGTGGTGAGATTTTCAGTTTGAACAGGAGAAGAGTTGTCAATTTCAAGTATTTGAGTCCTGTCTTCAGATTCTGAAGTTTTGACTTCAGTGGACTCCATTTCTTGATCCAATCTTATATTTGTGTCTTAAGTGGGAGCATTCTCTTCATCATCATCTTCTAAGTTCCAGATGAGAATCTCCTTTGGACTTTGAACTGAAGGTTGTAAGTTCAGATTCTGAAGTCTTTGAGTGATAACTTCAGTTTCCTTTAACCTGTACTCAAAAATAGATTCATCAAAAATAACATGAGGTGTTATCTCCACAGTAAGGCTTCTCTTGTTAAAGACTCTATAGGCAGCACTCTCCTCTGAGTATCCAAGGAAGAATCCTGGATCAGCTTTGCCATCAAATGTCTTTAACTGAGTTTTCCCATTATTATGAATGTAACACTTACAATCAAAAGCACAAAAATATTTAAGAGTAGGCTTCCTGTCATTCCATAGTTCATATGGAGTCTTTCCTTGGCGTGTGGTCAGTAAAGATCTGTTCTGAGTGTAGCAAGCAGTGTTGATAGCTTCAGCCCAAAATTTCTTTGGAACTCCTGAATTGTTGAGCATAGTTCTTGCAGCTTCCTTTAGTGACCTATTTCTTCTTTCTGCAACGCCATTCTGTTGTGGAGTCCTTGCAGCTGAAGTCTGATGTTCTATCCCCATTTGTACACAGAATTTTGATATCTTTGCATTGAGGAATTCAGTTCCTCTATCAATGCGTATGGTGATGACATTTGTTGACTTCTGATTCTTCAGTTTGGTGAGCAAGGCTGGTATTCTCTCCATGGTCTCATTTTTATGGTAGAGGAATACTGTCCATGTATAACGAGAGAAATCATCAATAATAACAAGACAATATTTCCTACCATTAGCACTCAGTGGAGTCACTGGTCCAAATAAATCCATGTGTAAGAGTTGAAGAATCTTCTCAGTGGATGGAGCTTCTTTGGTCTTGAATGAAGCTTTGATTTGCTTTCCACTTTGGCAGGCTCCGCATATGTGATCTTTATCAAAGATCAGGTTGAGCAATCCACGCACTAGACTGTGTCTTGACAGTCTGTTGATGACTTTGAAGTTCAGGTGACTGAGTCTATTGTGCCATAGTCAGCTTTGTTCTGAAATGCTCTTTGAGACCAGGCATGTTTCAGGGGAGGAGGCTTTCCAATCTGCTGCATAAATATTTCCAACCCTGAAGCCTTTCATCACAGTGAGCTTGTTAATCCTGCATTCATCATAACTAAACACAACATTAAAACCTTTATCACACAACTGACTTACTGAAAGTAAGTTGTGCTTCAGGCCAGAAACATAGGAAACATTATCAATTGAAACATTCTCTATACTGAGAGTACCATACCCTTTAGTGAAACAGTTTGAGTTATCACCAAAGGTTACCTGAGGACCATCCTTTACAATGTAGTTGGAGAGGGCTTCTCTTTGAAAAGTCATGTGCCTTGAGCATCCACTGTCTATGATCCAGCTTGAATGCTCCTTTTGTGCACCTCTCCTTGGACCTGAGTCCTGCAATTACTGAGTCTTAGGATCCAGTTTAGCACAAGACCCATCTTCAGTATGCATGCTATGCTTTGGCACCCAATGTTGCCTGATGATTTTAGATGCAGATGCAATTTTGGTTTTCTTCTGAAAGTCAACTTTGACTTCTTTCTTTGGGGCATATTTCTTGCTTGCTTCAGGCTTAGTCTTAGCCTTGAAGTTTGCTTGTGTGTTTTGGCGTTTAGTCCAACGCCTTTCAGTGTGCACTGAATGCCTTGGTTCATAGTAATGAACTGGGGGAGCATAGAAATCATGTGACTTTCTGGAAAAATATGAATAGTATGAACTGGGTGATGAATTCCTACGTTCATTTCTGTAATAGGCATTGTTGGAATAAGATTCCCAGCGTTGAGTTCTATGTCTTTGTGAGTCATAGCTTCTGGAACTTGAAACATTTGATGAACAAGTGCAATGAGTGCACCTTGTCCTATGAAAGTGTGGTTCAGGAGACTGATATCTCCTTCTTGGTTCATGCCTTTTAGTGGCATAATGTCTCTGATTTTTCTTTTGGGTCTTAGGCATTTAAGTAGCCTCAGACTTGTCAGTTGTCTTAGGTTTCCTGAAATCCCTTCTTTCAGATTTTATTGAACTTTCAGTAGACGCAGGCTTTTCAGTGACCTTAAGCTTGTCAGTTGCCTTAGGCTTCCTGAAAGCCTTCTTTTCAGTGACAGTGTTGCCTTTAGTAACAGTGTGCTTTCTGAAAACCTGCTTTGGTTTTTCAGAAGCAGAGTGGTTTTCAGTGGCAACATGTTTCTTTGTCATAGGTTGTTTCTCAGTGACTGGCTTCTTCCCTTGGGACTTGGAAGCAGTCTCAGTGATGATCATATCACCATCTTTTCGATTTGGTCCTTTGACAAAAGATATGATAGTTTGAGGCTTTTTTGGTGCTTTCAGAAAAGGTACAGTTGACTTTTCTTGGTTAAAACCAAGTCCCTTTCGTTGAGATTGTTGAGATGAGCTTAGCACATGATTGGTGTAGCCTGATTTGGTTCAGGTTTCGACCTTTCCTTTGTAATATTCTATCCTTTCAGATAGAAGTTCAATACGTTCAGTCATTTCATTTATCTGAGATCTTTGAAAAACAATCTCATCATTCTTTGCTTCAAGGTCAGAATTCAGGTTAGAGATAGAGATCTCTTGTTCCTGATTCTTGAGTGTAATGTCATTGAGTTCCTTGCAAACTCTTTCAACGAGTTCATCCTTTCGAATGTCAGTTGGTATGTTCTGAAGTGGATTTTCAGTTCTTTGAGCCAACTTGGATGTTAGCTCTTCATTCTCATTCCTGGTAATCAGGAATATAGCTTGAAGATTATGAAAATCTTTAGCTAAAATCTCATACTCCTCTTGAGTAATCTTATCCTCAGTTTCAGTGTTCTCATCACCATTGATTACTTCAGTTAATGAGTGAGACTCAGTATGCAGTGATGTGATGGATGTGGAATTGAAGGAAGATGAATCAATTTCTCCATTTGGCATGACATGAGCATATATTACCTGAGGTGAAGAGTCAGAATGGTTGCCCATCAAGCAGTATTCTTCTATCACTTCTTCTTCATCCTCAGTGGCCAACAATCCCAAATCCTCATCATCTGAAGAGTCTGAGAAGTGCCTTTCATATACAACCATGGCTGGTGAGTTGAGTTGATCAACATCATCCTCAGCTAGCATGGCTTTCCTCTCTGCATTTCGTTGATCCCTTCTTTGCCTGAGTTCTTCCCTCTCCTTCTTACTGATGTCTGGGCAATTAGGTTTGAAGTGATCGGGTGATCCACATTCGTAGCAAACTCCTTTGCTTAGTGGTCTATCAGGCTTGGACCTTGTAAATGTCCCTTCCTGATTGGATGCAGGTGAGGAAGTTGAGGTTGTTCCTTCAGTGGAAGGTGGCATGGGCCTTCTTGTCCTGTTGTCTCTGTACATTCTTCTATAACGGCCATTCTTTAGATCTGCACGTTCGAAATGTTTGGCCATTAGTACATACTGTTCCATGAGTTCAGCCATGGACATACCTTCGAGGTCAAGTCCTTCAGATTTGGACTCTTTGACTGGACTCTTGTCTGCTTTGAAAGCAACAATGTCTTGAGTGGGTGTGGAGACAGTTTCTTTGGATGGGTTTGTGATTTCCAGTATCCTTTGTCTTGTCTCATGACTCTTTAGGATACTGAAGATAGCAGTAGTTGTGAATGAGTTTAAATCTGAACGTCCGTTGATCTAGATCTGATATGGCAACCATTCTTCACGTCGAAGGCACCATATGATCTTTAGATTGATCTCACGCTGTGTGTATTTGTTGGGATTTAGAGCTTTTACTGAAGTAAGGATTTGCATAATCCTCAGTTCAAGCTCACTTATTGATTCTCCTGGCATCTGCAAGAAAGAATCAAACTTTTGGCATTCAAGGGTTAGTTTATTTTCCTTGATTTCCTCCGAACCTGCACACATTTGCTCTAATGTGTTCCACATCTCTTGGGCAGTTTCACAGTGTTGTATGTGGACGAGCATAGGACGTTCTAGAGTTCCTGAAATGATATGCTTAGCATAATCATCTAGTCCAGCAATCTTCTTTTCATCGCTGTTGTACTCATGCATTGGCTTTTTCACAGCCCCTTCAGTAGCTCCTTCAGCACTGAGTGTTTGACTGATGGACTAATATCTTAAGTGTGCGGAATGTGGTGGATTAAATCTTAACGCGTTTGCTTCAAAAAACTTAATGCAATGTTTCTCTTTTCACTTAGTCAGTATTCAAGATAATGATAATCAAGTAATAAGCAATACTGAAAGTAAGAGAGAGAGA
>JAPKLX010002988.1:0-11714 GCA_026898415.1 Leonotis leonurus | reverse complement strand
ATAGAAGATTCAATCAACAATTCTACAAGGAAAGAAGAGATATGATTAATTGGCAATCCACAAATCAAATCACGCCAATCAACAAACGGCTAGAATTTCAAGATTCAGAGCCTATATATGTTTGAAGTTTTAAAAGTCTGAGTGTGACGCTAACGACATACTGCAGAAACATCCTCAAGCATTCTATCTCACAATCAGACAAAAAGCTTCAAAACGTTCGTGATCGCAATCACATCTCGATTCAAGTCTGTCTTATCGAGAGAGGAAGGAGATCTTTGCTAGCTAGTAGTTTTCTAGTGGATTAACGTGAAGAAATCCTATTTTACAGTAGTTTTCTGTAAGTTGTAAAGGGACACGACCCTTATTCGTGCATAAGTTTTAATAAGGTTTGTAATTGAAACTTGTGGCTCGTTCTGAGCGAGTATAAATAAGAAGAGTATCCTAGTAGTGGATATCTAATCCAGTTTGGATTAGACCGTGGACGTAGGGGGTTTCCCGAACCACGTAAAACAACTGCGTTATTTACATTCTGCTTTTATATTCAGTTGTTGTTTTTCATTATCTGTCATATACATTCAAGCTGCATTTCTTAATCAATTCTCTAAATACTTGGTTAAGTTCTCTAAAGATTTTCTTAACTCTGCCTTGTATAACTCACTTGAGAGACTTTACCTGGATAGAACAAGATTGATTAGAAAATCAATCTAGTCTATCACCTTGAGCAATCTGTGTTTCAGAAAGCTTACATCTCTCTGATTTAATTACTCAAGTAAACTGAAAAGGTTTGTATTTGGTGTATTCCCCACCCCCCATACACCAAACCTTGCTCTTTCGGGATCAACAAGTGGTATCAGAGCAGTGGTTCAAACTGACCATTGTTTTGTTTCACAAGGTTAATACCTGCGTGGTCTACTTGAATAGATCTAGAAAATCTTTTTCATCATCTGCATCCTATCTGTCATTATGGAATCATCTGTTATCAGGGCAAGCGAAGAATTCTCCATCCAAGGTTATAGAGAGTGGAGTTTCAGAATCAAGATGTGTCTCAAAGCTCATCACTGCTTGGTGTGGAAGGTAATTGAGGAAGGACCTCTAGCCATTACTGAAGAAACTACTCGCATTACTGAGACAGGAGCAGTTAAAGAAACTGTACTAAAAGATCCCAGAAAGTACACCTCAGAAGAAAGAAGAGAAGCAAATCTAGATGATTTTGCTAAAGGAGTTATTTCCAGTACTGTAAAAGGAGTCCATTTGGCTAAGATCCAAGATCTTGATACAGCCAAAGAAATGTGGGAAGCCTTGAGAGATCTCAGTCTAGGATCCGAAGCAATGATCGAGAACAAGCTATCTCTAGCATGTAACAAGTTCGATGAGTTCAAGATGAAACCTGGAGAAACCATTGAACAAATGATGAATAGGTTCACTGAAGTGCTACTGGAAGTATCTGCCTTCAAGAAGGATAAGTACACACAGAGAGAGAAGAATCTCAAGATTCTTAGAGCTCTACCACCAAGCTGGGAAATTTATTCAGCTATGCAACCTCTACGTGCTCATTTTAATGATCTATCTGTAGAAGCACTTTTTGATCATCTAGATGTCCATGAATGTGACATCAGAAGGATTCACGGACCAGATTACTCTTCTAGAGAGAAGAGCGAAAATAGCTCAAAGAAGGAGAAAGAGACTGCCTTCAAAGCGAAGTGCAAAACAGATGAATCAGCATCATCTGTCGCACCAGAAGAAGGAGGGTATGACAAGTTACTCAAAGACTTCTCAATGATTGCTAAGAGAATGGACAAGATGGAAGTCAGATCAAGAAAGTACCGAAGGTTCTACAAAGACAACAAGAGTAGATACCAGAAGAACAAAGAAGCAGAACGATCTGATGACAAAACAGAAAGTAGAGGTAATGTTAAAATCACTAATCCTACTGACTATACGTGCTATGGCTGTGGGAGAACAGGTCATTTCAAAACCGATTGCCCAGACTTATCTAAAAGTCAAAGATAAGAACTACGAGCTAAGAGGGACAGAAAACTAAAAGCTCAACGTAAGGCCATGATAGCAGAAGAAGAAGATTCTAGCTCAAGTCATCTATCTGATAGTTCAACAGAAGATGATGAAGCATTCTTTGCCAAAGAAGAAGAAGACTGGGATGAATGCTATGCAGGACTAGACAACGGCCTAGATGATGTAGAGGTACAATCCTGCAATTCTAACTCTTCAAATAATACTGATCTGGAACAGGAAATAGTAGATCAAGATGAATACTCTTGGGATGAAGTCAATGACATGTTCAAAAGCTACTCAAGCATCAAGAGATTATTCAAAGAAGTAGTTGAAGAGAATGAAAGGATGAAGAAAATAGAACAGATACTGAGTACTGCTAACACACAGTTCGTTGTTAAAATTGCTGATCTGGAAGAACAGATTAAAGGAAAAGACAATGAGATTCATTCGCTAAATTCTAAGGTCAAAGATCTCATTACAAGAAACAATGTTGCTGAAGAGAAGATAAAGAAAGGGAAGGAAATGATATACAAGAGTGATGAACGTGCCAAGCTGTTAATCAACATTCAACAACAGGGTACATCTGGATTAGGATATCCAAGTCATTCAGAGAAATCTTCTAGCTCCATGAAATTCGTACCAGAAAGGAAACAGATTCCAGATCAGGTGATAAACCTCAGAAACAAGAAAGAACAACCACAGAAGATGATGGTAAAACAGACCAGCAACAGACAGTTCCATCAAGTAAAGGAACAACCAGCAGGTTACACAGAAAGAGTTCACAAAAAGAATGTCAACAGGACATTACCTAACCAGAATGTCAACAGGATGCCATCTACAAATAAAGGATTGAAGAAGGATGGAATAAAAAGATATCATCCATCTATATATCATTCTGTGTCAAAAGTAGATAATAATGGAAATATTATTACTTGTTATATTGCTGTCCCCAACCCAAAAATGTTCTGGATTCGAAAGGGAACATTTGCTAATAACCAAGCACCTAAATATTGAAGGGTAGCTAAGTGCATTTAATTGCAGGATCAGAAGACTGCAAGAAGGTACAACACAGCAAAAGGAGCAATCTGGATAATAGATAGTGGCTGTTCAAAACACATGACGTGTGACAAGAACCTACTATCAGACTACATAGAGAAACCAGGACCTCATGTCACTTTTGGATGTAATTCAAAAGGATATACCAGAGGATATGGAAACATAAAAGTAGGCAAGACCACCATCACAAACGTATCATATGTTGAAGGACTTAGTCACAATCTATTCTCTGTAAGTCAGTTCTGTACCAATGGTAATCAGATTGTTTTTGATGCTAACAATTGTCTGGTTAAGAACAAGGAAGGAGATGAGATACTCCTTACCGGGAAATTGCAGGATAGATTATATATTGTGCAATGGAACAACAAGATAGAGACCTGTCTGGTCACTAAGACAGTATCAGAAACTAGCTGGTTATGGCATAAAAGATTAAGCCACCTCAATTTCAAGACAATCAATAAGATTGCACGAGAAAAACTAGTCGAAGGATTGCCATAACAAGTCTATGACAAAAGCCACATTTGTGAAGCTTGTCAAGCTGGGAAACAAACCAGAACATCATTTTCAAGCAAATCTGTCCAGAGCTCAACCAGAATATTGGAGTTACTACATTTAGACTTATTTGGTCCAGTTAAGCCATTAAGTATAAATGGTAGAAAATACACTCTAGTTATCATTGATGATTATTCAAGATACACATGGGTAATCTTCTTATATAAGAAGAAAGAAACTCTGGAGAAGCTGCCAAACTTTCTTAACAAAATCACCAAGAAAAAGGAAGTTTCTGTTACCACCATCAGAACAGATCGTGGAACAGAGTTCCTAAACCAGAAGGTTGAGGATTACTGCAACCAGATGGGAATTACACACCAGACATCTGCAGCCAGAACACCTCAACAGAATGGGGTAGTTGAAAGAAGAAACAGATCGTTAAAGGAAGCCGCTCGTACTATGCTTAATGCAACAAAATTACCTAAGAAATTTTGGGCAGAAGCTATCTCTACAGCTTGCTATACACAAAATAGAGCTGTTGTTACCATCAGACATGGAAAGACACCTTACGAAGTGTGGAACAACAGAAAGCCCAGAATACATTACTTCCGTACTTTTGGTTGTTTATGTTACATCCATAATAATGGGAAATCACAGTTGAAAACCTTTGATAGCAAGGCTGACCCTGGAATATTCTTAGGATATTCTGATGTTAGTAAAGCTTATAGGGTTTACAACAAGAAGACTCATATTGTGGAGGTAACACCTCATATTGTCTTTGATGAATCATTTGTCATTGACAGAGAGTTGAGTGCTGATCAAACACAAAGCCAGATCAAAGGAAAGAAACCAGAAGGAATTCTGCTAGAAGATATTCTAATCTGGAATACAACAGATGATAATGATATTGATGTCCCAACAAATGCGGAAACAGCCAGCTCACAGCAAGGGGGAACAGAACACATCATTCTGAACCTTGATAGATCAATAACTCAACCAGAAGGTAATCAACCAGAAGAAGGAGATAACAATGAGCAAAATCATGATCAACCAGAAGAATCGAGAGATACGAATGGTTGGAACAATATTCAAGAAATTGAAAAACCAGACGTTGACAATCCTTTTCAATCATCTCATCCAGAATTTGAGGACCCAACAAATGAACCAGAACCCGAGATATCAGAGGAAGAAATGACCAGCAGAAGGAAATGGATACAAGAGAATCATCCTTCTGAACAGATTGTTGGGAACCCAACAGATAGAGTGAGAACTAGAAGAATGCATGGAGAAATTGCACTTCTCAGTTTCTATCTATCACGTGTTGAACCCTCTGATACTTATGAAGCACTTAGAGATGCAGACTGGGTCATAGCTATGCAAGAAGAACTCAATGAGTTTAAAAGAAACCAAGTCTGGTATTTGGTAGATAGACCAAAACATCAGGGAGTGATAGGTGTCAAATGGGTATTCAAAAACAAATGAGATGAGAACGGAGAAGTAGTCAGAAACAAGGCTAGACTTGTTGCAAAAGGATACAATCAACAGGAAGGTATCGACTTCGATGAGACTTTTGCACCAGTTGCCAGATTGGAAGCAATTAGGTTATTTTTAGCATATGCTGCATACAAAAGATTTAAAGTATACCAGATAGATGTTAAAAGTGCATTCCTAAATGGCATACTTGAAGAAGAAGTGTATGTTGAGCAACCACCTGGTTTTGAAGAAGAGAATCCTGACCAGAGAGTATATAGACTAGCTAAAGCTGTCTATGGCTTGAAACAAGCACCCAGAGCATGGTATGAAACATTGTCTATGTTCCTACTGGAATCAGGCTTCAGAAGAGGTTCTGTTGACAAGACACTGTTTGTCATCAAAGTCAAAGAACACATTCTGTTGGTCCAGATATATGTCGATGACATAATCTTTGGATCACAATCTCCCCATCTGTGTGATAAATTTGCAGAACTAATGAAGAACAAATACCAAATGTCCATGATGGGTGAGATGAATTTCTTTTTAGGTCTGCAGGTAAAGCAACTACCAGATGGTATCTTTATTAATCAAGCAAAGTACATTAACGATCTACTAGTCAAGTTTGGGATGAAAGACAGCAGGGCAGTTAAAATCCCAATGCAATCCAACGGGAAGATAGATCCAGACCCAGAAGGAAAACCAGCTAACATCACACAATATAGAGGGATCATTGGATCACTATTATATCTCACTGCAAGTCGACCAGATATCACTTTTGCAGTTGGAGTGTGTGCAAGATATCAAGCCAATCCCAAAGAATCCCATATGGAAGCTGCCAAAAAGATACTTAGATATCTTAAAGGAACAGCCCACATTGGTCTCTGGTATCCTCAAGATGACAATTTTGAACTTACAGGCTATTCTGACTCAGATTATGCAGGATGCAAGCTGGACAGAAAGTCTACTTCTGGAACATGTCAGTTTCTTGGAAACAAGTTGATATCTTGGTTTTCAAAGAAACAAACATCCGTTGCCACATCAACAACAGAAGCAGAATATATGGCTGCTGGAAGCTGTTGTGCACAAATTCTGTGGTTAAAACAGCAACTTAAAGATTATGAGATTGAAGTAAATGAGATACCTATATTCTGTGACAGTTCAAGTGCAATAGCCATAACACAGAATCCAGTACTTCACACAAGATGCAAGCATGTCGATGTGAGACATCATTTTATCAGAGTTCATGTAGAAAGAAAGCACATCCAGATTGAGAAAATCCATACAGATATTCAACGTGTTGATCTTTTAACTAAAGCCTTACCAGAAGAAAGGTTTAAGATGCTATGTGGTAAACTTGGATTACTCAGTCTAGATGGAGAACAACAGAAGGTCACCAGAGAGTTGTCAACAGAAGGTCTCCAGATAGCTATCAACAGAAGGTCACCAGAGAGTTATCAACAGAAGGTCACCAGATAGCTGACAACAGAAGACTACCAGATAGTTGACAACAGAAAGTCAACAGAAGATTGACATCAGAAAGTTATCAGAATATCCATAATGCCTAATCTGAAGAAAGTGACACGTGGAATCTATTTCTTAATTACTAAGTCAAGGGGGAATTTTCTACGAATCGGAAGCGTCTTAAGAGACATGGCGTCACTCCGTACAATCAACACCCAAGATTATAGTCTGACAAAGTTACCTTTTTGATCTAGATTTACTAAAATCTTTATCTTAAATGATGATTAGCCCACCTTTGGGAACTGTGATCGAGAAAATCCCTGAGAAAACAGGAAAAAGGAAAGTTGCACTGAAGGAAAAGATTTGCACGCGCTATTCTACAACCCTAGAATCTCGAGCGTACATCACACGCAAGTAAACGTGGCAAAATAAAAGAAAGAAGCGGGAAAATCTAAAAAGGGAAGATATTCAGCCTATCTTTTACTTATTTACCTCCTTCATCTTCCTTATTCATCATTATATATATGCGATATACATCTCCGAACTGTTCACCTTCACTTCATCGCACTGAGCACTACTCTCTTTAAGCACTTAAGAATTTTCTCAAAATTTCTGCAAATCTCTTTTCAATCATTTTGCGTTTTGATCATGGCACCACAAATTTCTCTATTTATCCAACACGTTGCCGAGGTTCAGAAGTTCCTTTCACCTGAACCATATGCAGTTCTTGACACCCATGGATTTCAAAAACTTGAAGAAATCTTTGCCATGGTCACACGCTGCAAAGGTTTTAAGTTTATTAAATTTTTTTTCGAATGATTACATGTATTTGCCTTACATGATCTGTGAACCGTTAAATATGTTCTATCTATCTAAGTTACTATTCATGTGAGAATCTTCATATGTGTTCATATAAACTGATGAATATATCTACATTTGTGTTGAATGTTCTTATGATGTTAGGGTTCTGCAACATTGTTACTTCACATCCGAATATGTTTTTGGCAAAACAAGTCGCCACGTTTTATCTAACTTGGCAGAATGACAAGCATGGATTTGAGGCAAACGTGCTAATGCCGATTGGTGATAGAACAAGCAAAACCCCATACAACGTGATTGAAATGATCAACCAAGCATATAGGTTGAAGGACGAAGGTCTATCCTTGGAAGAGATTACTTCTGCACAACTGCAAGAAGCAGTGGAATTAGTGATGGTGATACCGATCAAATACACTGGCAGAATGTTTCAACGATCCCTACTTCAACCAGGATTCAAGCTCTTACTCGAGATGATTCAGAGGATATTCCTGAATCACAGTGGGTCGTATGATCAAGTGACCCCTGAGAAATTCCGAATTCTCACAGCGGTTGTCCTCAATCTTCGCGTCAACTGGAGCAGAATATTGTTTGAACTGATGGCCAAGGAAGCAAAATTGATCACTTATACCAAGCATAACAGAGGCAGAGGCACTTTGGTGGAGGTTAGAAGAAATCTACGACACTCCACCAAGATCAGCTTAATGGTGGAAAGATTTTTCAAGCAGAAAGTCTGGGATGATGCAGTGGAATTCAACACTAATCTTTCCATACCCAAAGATCAACATCAATTGGAGATGTCCTTGGGACTAGCACCACAATTCTTCAACAAAATACCTGATGAAGTACACCGTGAAGCAGCACTGGAAGTGGGTTGCTCTAATCCTACTTGGATGCCACCTTCTAAAGGTGTGGAGAAGCAGAAGGGCAAACCCACAAAGGAGAAAGTGGTGAAGGAGAAGACTACTCGCAAGACTTCAGTCAAGCGAGGTAGCTCTGTTGAGACAGAAACATCAGCTTCACAACCAAAGCAGAAGAAACGCAGATTACAGAAGGTTCAAGAATCACCACCACCACCACCAGCAACAACAGAACAATCGGATATACCAGAACAAGAAGTAGAAGTATCACAGGAAGCAGCAGAACAAACAGAGACGCCAGCAGCTGAGGTGGAACCAGAAACAAGTAATATCCCACATCCGGAGAAAGACTTTTCTCCTGCCAGAACAGCTACACCTTCTCCACCTCGGATGGAAAGAATCAGCGAGGATGATGAGGAAGGATCATCTGCTGATGAAGCCGAAGAAAGGCAACAGCAAGCAGAAAGTGTCATCAACTTGCTGGAGAATGAAGCCAAACACTCTGTGCTTCAAGAATTCCCTAGAATCCACTTGCTCCCAGAAAGTTTAGGAGCAGCCACACTGTCACAGCCCAATTTCTTAACCCTTTCTTAGTCAAGAGATTAGGCCATGACTTAAGTAATTTGGAAGAAACTCTAACAACTTATGTTTAGTTGCAAAGAAACTCAAATTTACTCTCGCGAAAAACAGGGCAGGGCGGACACCTCGGCTTCGAAAGCCCATAACTATCTCGTTTGAACTCCGATTTAAGAACCGAAAGAACCGTTGGAAAGGTATCGAAAAGATCTTTGAAATGATACCAAATTCAGAAAATTCGGACTGGTAAAACTCACGGAAATGATGGTTCAACTGACTGCCCTGTTTCTAGCAAAAATAAAGTTTGCACAATTTTTTGAATTTGGAGTTTCAACACATCTAAATACCAACTCAAGCAACCAAGAGATATAGATAAAACATGATAACTCATAAAGGAAAGTGCTACCATGGATATCAAGGGCTAAACCGATACGAAGGTATCAAACGTTCAAATGACATCAAAACATAGATTCGCAACGGAAGAAGTAGTTGAGCTACATGTATGACGACACATAACTCAACTTACAAAATAGCTCATATCATTCAACACAACAATCTATAGTTCACTGACAGTTCCTATGACATAAACAGCTACAGTGTTCAAATCCATCGCCATCTCCAGCTCAACCTGCACGTTAAGAAAACATGCAGAGCGTGAGTACATAAAGCACTCAGTGGACACATGCCAAAACATTTAAATCTTGCTCATAGAGCCATATCATTTACTTGCCATAATCTTTCTTTTCTGAATATAATGTAACTGAATATGCATAAAATGTGTCTGCAAACATAAATCTGAAATCCGAAATACCATATCTACGCACTTCTTGTGTTGAAAGGTAGGCCTCCCCTTCAACACTATGACCGGCCGATCCGCTCACCGGCTCACGGTCACATATGTGTACACAAACCCTTACCGGCAGCTCGTCCGGCATAGGGCCGATATCGTAATTATCTCGTAGATAGGTAATATGCAGCATGTTTAAAAACAGGCAAGTCAACTTCTTTAACATAAAACATAATGCATAAACAAATCTTTAGCACGTGCATAACTTTTGGTTAGAAAGCCCACCTGGATAGAGATCTACTTATCCTGAGGCTTCGTCTTTTCTTTCTTTGCTTTCGCTTCTTTCTCAACTGGACCTTACATTAAGTAAAACATTTAAAGATAAGAATCTTTCTCTTCTTTATGAAATCATAATTTCATAATTTCATTCTTCTTCTTATGTTCTACTTAATTATCATCTCGCATGATTATAACCTATTCGGCTATTGCATCCTTCTATTCTAACATCTCATTTATCTCTTATCTTATTGATATCATCACTTCACTTCTTTACTTACTAAACTAATAATTTTCAACTTCTACATACTTGGCTATTTCAATCTCATAATCTCACATTAGCCATCATATTCATTCTTTATCTTAACTACTTCATCAAATCTAACAAATACACTTTCTACATATGAAATTCAATTATGCCCTTCTTCTTGAGAATTCAACAACTTAGTATAAGATTAACTTTGTCTTTAGTTTCTTGATTCAATTATGCTTAATATAACTCAATGAACTCTAAGGGATCATCATTCCATCTTGATAATACCATATTCATATAAACTTAGAAATTTCATCTTTCTACTAAATTCTCAAAATTCCTTTCAAATGCTTGGAAAATTCTAAATAAATTAATCTAAGCATTATTCATACCATTGAACTCAAATATGGTCTCAAATTAAACAAATAAAATCGAAATATCATAGCATAAATAGGGGAAGTTTTCGGCCATTACTAAGGAGTAGGGAAAATTGGATTTTTTATCTAATTTCTTACTCTAATCATGCTTATTGATATCTAATAACACTTAGCCATGCTTAATTCAAGAAAATTCATCCAATTTCACAACTTCAAATTAGGGTTCATGTAGAAGAATTTAGGGGAATTCTAAATATTCATCATTTCTAAGAATTCTTTCCAAAATCTAACTCAAGACATGATATTCTATCTCTTTACTACAACATATATGAAAATCAACTTCATATCTTATGAATTATGAAATATAGTCTATCATAGACAAAACATAAACGTTCTTCTATTTCTACAAATTAAAGAAGTGAAGAAGGTGATTAATTACCTCAAAGATGACTAGTTCTTGAAAATAAACCTCAAACTTAGCTTGGAAGTGTGATTATGGGGGAAAGAATTCTTTGTCTATGGAGGGAGGTGTGGTTCGAAAATGGGGAGGGAGAAATAAGGTTGATGGTGATGAAAATGTTAAGACAATTTACTTATATCTTACGTAATAGATATTTTATTAATTAAATGATTAAATAATTAAATACGTAATTCTACATCACTCTAGGGGGTTCTAGAACCTTCTAGAACCTCCATTTTTGGGTTCCGAGATATTAATACTGGATTACTCATCTCGACACAAGGAATTCACTGGTTCAGACTGTTCGTGATTCCGAGTTTGTATGAATAACTTATTCGAGTTTTAATTTACCGAATGAATTTAATTAAATAAATTCCTTCTCAAAACAATATTTTCTAGCCAAATCTTCATAAAAATCTCTTCTATATACCTTAGAAAATCGGACAAAATTTGTAGGTATTCCTACAACTGTTAAATTCTCAAACTGAGTTCTAACCGAAAACTTATTCGATTATTGCCGAAATTGAAATAATAATTTTTTATTCTATATTTTATCTGTTTTCTAGCTTAATGGAATTTCTAATTCCATTTTTCTATGTTATCTAATAGATAAAAATTTTCTCTTCTGAGGGGTATGCTTCGTCTGAGTTTATCTGTCTCAACCCCTCTCTTTTATCTCTAATATGGAATTAATAAATTCTATTTTCTTTCTTAACGAAATAATCATAATTCTTTCTTCTAATTCATATAATAGATTCCTCAAACTCTTCTTAATCTCATAAATATATTCTCTTAAGGATGCAAAGCCTTGATTAAG
>JAPKLX010004290.1:0-10177 GCA_026898415.1 Leonotis leonurus | reverse complement strand
TGTTTCGAGAAGCCATCATCAACACTAACACTTTAGGGTTCCCAACAATTTCCCCCTTGTTGATGATGTCGAAACCTCACTTTACAAGAAATCCTATCAGCTTATACAGATCAATCTGGTCTGATTTTCCAGTTTGGTCAAATTACGTTATTAAGTTTATAACGTTTTAGGACTTTTATATGTGTTCTGGACAATTAATTGTTGTCATCAGAAACTCAAGCTGGATTCATATATTGATAAGAAGTCAAGAGAGGTTACAAATAGACAGAACAGAACATAAGAAAAATGCAGATCATAAGATATAGGAAATAAGATTGCTATCTGCTTTTTCTTCTCTCCTCTTGTTGCTTCTTCATTTTGGCTCTGGTCTCATCAGATATCAGCTGCACGCTTTCGTATACTCCCTCTCTTACCCTTATGTAATCTGGGTCTTCAGCGTCCACCTTGTACCCTCTGTTTTCTGCTAGTTGGTTGATGAAGTTCAGCAGAAATGTTTTGTCAGGGAGGTCTGTCCCAGGAATAGTGGGACAGGTTCTGAACTCTCTCTCTGGGGCAGTTATCTGGATTTGGGCTTTTGCAGCAGCAGCTCTGATCTCTTCCACCAGATCCCTTGCATCGTTTCGATCCATATACAGGTTGAAGGCTTCATTAGGTGACCCCTCACAGTAAAGAGGTTCTTTTAGAAAATAGCGGCACATGATAAATCCGTATTTTAGCCCTTCAAATCCCTCCTTCAGATGATCTGGGACCCAGTTGGTCTCTCCCTGCTTTGTCAAAGTTTTGCGTATGGGAGCAGATGAAAACCAGGTGGATCCAGCTCTTTTCTTTTTCTTGGGTGGTTGGGACTGGCTTGAGCTTGGAGTAAATGTCTTCTGGGCTTGAAATGAGGGAGAGTTGGCTGGTTTCTTTGCAGTGGATTGACCAGATCCCGACATGCTCTTCTGTTTGGTTTGTGCTGCTGTCTCTTTCTTTTTCTCCTGTGCAGCAGATGGCAGCTTTTTCTTTCCAAGTCCTTCCCCCTTTTCGACATCATCAATAAACGATTGAATGAATGTCTTGAGGGAGTTGACCTCGGTCTTCAGCTCTGCGACCTCCTTCTCAGTTTCAATTCTGCTCGACAGCAGCGAGGTGATGTTGAGATTGGAGTCGTTGATCTGTTTCTGAAGAGAGGCTTTTGAGTTGATCAGATCAGTTTTGAGCTCTTCTTGATCGCCCTTGATGTCAGCAGTTTCATCAAAATAAGATTTGATGAGAGTTGATGAGGGGTATTGCAGATCGCGTAACTTCCTTTCAACAAATGCTTTGCCGTCAGATTCGAATTGTCGGAGCAGTGATCTGGTGTATGTGTTTGCTTCTTTGACTATGTCTGCTGTGAGACCATCAGTCTGCTCCTGGACAATGGCGTGTACCATGTCTTTCTCTTTGGCAGCAAAAGTGGTGATAATTCTGTACATCTCCTGTACCTTGAGTTCTGTGGTAGACAGGCTCTGATCGATCTGGGCTTTGCTTGCCTCAGCAGCAGCTCTGTCATCATCCATTTTCTTGCTTATCTCCTCAAGTTTCAAGCGACAGATGCGCCTCAGATCAGTGTCGACCTGGTTGACATGAGATTGCAGATGGTCGTTGAACTCTGTTAGTATGCGTGTGGCTTCGTCTTGGACTGTGGTCAGTGTGCCGTACATATACTGATCCACCTTCTTGGAGATGAGATCTCGGATTTGTGTATGAGACAGTGATTGACGTTGGTCCATCAATATGTCCTCCAGGGTGAATGAATGCACATGAACATTCTGTGCGGCGGCAACAGCAGGAGTGATGATTTCATTTGTAAGCTCGCCGCCGATGGTCTGACCAAGAGGTTCTTCCTCTGCTGATGCGGGTTCTTCCTCAGTTGGTGCAGGTGGGGTAGTGATCTGCACACCAGTGTCAGTCATGACCTGATCTGGTGCAGGGTCTGCTATTGCTGCACCCTGTTGGTGAGCAGCAGATGGAGTCTCAGTGTCTGCATGATCGACTACACTGTCATAAAATTGGAGCTTGCCAGCCTTCTCATAAATTTCTCTCAAATTGATCTGTAGCTTCTGAGCTTCGAGCTGGGCAATTGCGAGAATGGACTGGGAGTAGCTTTCTCTTAGTTCAGCCACAGATGACACTTCAAATATATTCAGCAGTGAGGCTTCCTCTGCCTTGAGCTGGTCAATTGTTCGGACTTTAAGAAGCGCATCTAAGACATAGAACTCCTTGTCTTTAATCAGCAACAGCAATTTGACCCTTTTTGCTGCATCATAGCTTTCTGGTGTGAGCTGGATGCCTGGAAATGTGCTGATTACGGCTCTGTCGGCTTCTGCTTCAATCATTTTCATAACAGTCTGAGCTGTTTTATTCTCCACATCTTCATCTGAAGATTCAATTGCTTCTTCATCTTCTTCATTGATTTGTTCTAGAGGCTCAGCAGAAGATGAGCTGATCGTGTGAGCTGGAGAAAAATCCCTGGGCTGATCTGGGTGTACTGTTGACAGAGGTTCCACATCTGCTGGTTCTTCAACCAGTACAACCACTTCTTCCTCCTCAACCTCCTGTTGAGGGATGGTGACTTCTGCAGCAGCAGGGGCTTCGGTCTGTATCTCACCAGACAGTTTGTGAAGCCTTCTGCGTTTGGATTTGGGCTGCTGTGCTGCCGTAGAGGTGTCTGTTTCAACAGAGCTTGCTCTCCTGGTGGTTCTCTTGGTAGGGGTTCTCTCTGGTTGCTTCTCCTTGGTTGCTTGAGATTTTGTAGATCGTTCTGCTGGACTAGAAGGAGGAATCCAGATAGGATTTGAACTCCCCATCTCCATCAGAGCGTTGAAGACTACAGGGTCTTTAGCTCTGGTAATCAGATTCGCTGAAATGCCCATCGACATTTCAATCTGATGTTGGTCCTTTGGAAAATGTTGCCTGGTGTTGAATTCAACTGTGGTATCCCACTGATGTTGGGAAAAGAAGGTTGTAAGCATAAAGCTTATTTTGGTGGAATGCCTCAGGCTGCTCCTTTTCACTTCTATTCCAGGGGAGCTACCTTTCACAGGTACGATCATCTTAGCCTCCTTTGCTAATAGATCGTATAAGATCCTGCTCCAGTTGACAGGCAGATTGAGAACCACTGCAGCCAAAATCCTGAACTTCTCAGGAGTAACCTGGTCGTAAGACCCATTGTGATTGAGGAAGATTCGCTGTACGAATTCAAATAGGATCCTGAATTCTGGTGCAAGGAGTGCTCGGACAAACATCCTGTTTGTGTAGTGAATGGGGACTATCATCACCATTTCCACAGCTTCTTGCAGCTGTTCTGCAGTAATCTCTCCAAGGTCAAGTCCCTCATCCTTCACCTTGTAAGCAGCATTGATGATGTTGATGACATTGTAAGGTGTGTTGCTTACGGTATTTCCTTTGCTCACCCTGATGGTGGCCTCATCTCCACCTCTCTCTCCCTGCCACGAGAGATAGAAGGCAGCAACTTCCTTGGGTAGGAAGTGCACAGGGTGTGAAGTGATAATCTTGTGGAAACCTACAATGAACATAGTAGTATGTATGTGAGCACTATTCTTCCATCAGTGAAGTATAAGTGCCACAAAAGCAGTTTATGCAGTTCTTATATAATTGATAGCATAGAAGATTCAAGTAGAAATGCAGAGTGAAAGCAGTTTAACATATGTACAAGTAAGAAGAGAAACAAACTAAAAATATAAAACCTTTGCATTGACGGACAAGATCAAACGCCTTATCCAGTTTATGAAACCCGAAGGTATCAAGAACCGCGAAAAGGTCTTGGTGAATATAAGGTTTCAGAAAACTTGCTTGTTCCAGAAAAGCAGATGATTTGGGAGCCATTTTTGCTAGAAAGTGAGAGATTTACGAAGAGAGAATTTTTGGGAGGCAGAAAATTTGCTAAGTGTTTGAGAAAATTTGTAAGTGTAAGTGATACACGAACCGCCTTATCAAACTATATATATGCTAAAGAGAAGTAAAGAAATAAAATATTGAGAAATCCTTCCCTTTTTCAGCTTTCCCGCCTTTCCATATACTAGGTTTTCAACCCATAGTCGCCTCTCCTTTTCGTATGATGCACGCGCTATGATCGAACGGTTATGAGATGATGCGTTATTTTTGATGCAATCTTTTATCTCTCTTTTTCTAGATTTGGTAGATATTTTTCTCGATCACGTCTCCCAATTACTGCATGCAATCATCAAAAATAGATGATTTTGAAATCTAATGTCAGAATATAGATATTTAGTCACCGTATATAGTTGACCTTTCCCCCTTAACCAAGTAATATAATAATTAATGGAAATATTAATTCCATATCCACGTGGTATTAGGTAATCTGGTTGAGGTCAATCTCATTTATGGTAAGACTCTCAATCTGGTTGATCATTCGTTAACCACATTCTGGTTGAAGTACTTTCTGGTTGAGCGTCTGTTAACTACTTTCTGTTCAAGGCATCTTTCATCTTTCTGGTTGAAGCTTTTCTGGTTCAACTTTCTGTTAAAATTGACTAGCTTCACTTTGAGACTTGCTGGTTTGAGACTCTCTGGTTTAGCATTCTGTCTCTGGTCAATCTGGTTCTTTCTTCAAGATTTAAAAGTCCTAGTTTTCCACAGAGCATCTTAAATCTTTCTTCTGGTAATGCCTTAGTGAGAATATCTGCTCTCTGAATATCAGTGTGTATCTTCTCAATCTGTACATGTTTTCTCTCAACATGGTCTCTTATAAAATGATGTCGTACATCCACATGTTTGCATCTGGTATGCAGAACAGGATTCTGTGTGATTGCTATAGCACTTGAGCTGTCACAGAAAATTGGAATTTCCTTGACATCAATCTCATAATCTTTAAGCTGTTGTCTTAACCATAGTATTTGAGCACAACAACTTCCAGCTGCCATATATTCTGCTTCTGTAGTTGAAGTGGCAACCGATGTCTGTTTCTTTGAGAACCAAGAAATAAGTTTATTTCCCAGAAACTGACATGTACCAGATGTTGACTTTCTGTCCAGTTTGCATCCAGCGTAATCTGAGTCAGTGTATCCAGTTAGCTCAAAGTTATCTTCACATGGATACCATAATCCTATATGGGCTGTTCCCTTAAGGTATCTTAGTATCTTCTTGGCTGCTTCCATGTGAGACTCTTTGGGGTTTGCTTGATATCTAGCACATACTCCTACTGCAAAAGTGATGTCAGGTCGACTGGCAGTTAGGTAGAGTAGTGATCCTATAATCCCTCTGTATTGTGTGATGTTAGCTGGTTTTCCCTCGGGATCTGGATCTATTTTCCCATTGGTCTGCATTGGAATTTTCACTGGATTGCTGTCTTTTAATCCAAACTTGGTCAGCAGATCGTTGATGTATTTTGTCTGATTGATAAAGATACCATCTGGTAGTTGCTTGACCTGCAAACCTAAGAAGAAACTCATTTCTCCCATCATGGACATCTGATACTTATTTTTCATAAGTTCAGCAAATTTGTCACACAGATAGGTAGATTGAGATCCAAAAATGATATCATCTACATAGATCTGGACTAAGAGAATGTTTTCTTTGACTTTGATGATAAACAGAGTCTTGTCAACAGATCCTCTTCTAAATCCAGATTCCAGTAGGAAAGTTGATAAGGTCTCATACCAAGCTCTGGGGGCTTGTTTTAGACCATAGACTGCCTTAGCCAGTCTGTATACTTTCTGGTCTGGATCTGCTTCTTCAAATCCAGGTGGCTGTTCCACATATACTTCTTCTTCAAGAATACCATTGAGGAAGGCACTTTTGACATCCATCTGGTATACCTTGAACCGTTTGTGAGCAGCATATGCTAGAAATAGCCTTATAGCTTCTAATCTGGCTACTGGGGCGAATGTTTCATCAAAATCAATGCCTTCTTGTTGATTATAGCCTTTAGCTACTAATCTGGCTTTGTTTCTGACTACTTCACCATTCTCATCCCGTTTGTTCTTGAACACCCATTTTACACCTATTACTCCTTGGTGTTTGGGTCTGTCCACGAGATACCAGACTTCATTTCTTTTGAACTCATTGAGTTCTTCTTGCATTGCTGTTATCCAATCTGCATCTTGAAGTGCTTCATAAGCATCAGATGGCTCCATGCGAGAGAGATAACAGCTCAACAATGCACTTTCTCCATGCATTCTTCTGGTCTTCACACGATCTGATGGGTTCCCAACGATCTGTTCTGGTGGATGATCTTGTATCCATCTTCTTCTCCTGGTCATTTCTTCATCAGATAACTCAGGATCAGGTTGATCTGTTGGTTCCTCAAATTCAGGGTGTGACGTTGACGTAGCATGAAATGGATTCTCATCTAGGCTTTCTTCTGGATGTTGATCATCATTTGTGGTAATTGTATCATTGACTCCTGTTGATGATCTGTTCTCATCCAGGTTAGGTAGTAATATTCCCCCTTGCTGTATGATCTCCTCAGCAACAGGTTGAGTGATAACTTCTTCATCCTCACTCCTAGAATTCCAGATAAGAATATCTTCTAGTAATAGATCATTCATCCTTCTGGTTGTCACCTGATCGTCTATCTGCTTTTCATCTGGTGATCTGTACTCAATGATAGACTCGTCAAAAACAATATGAGGTGTTACCTCCACAATATGTGAATTTTTATTGTAAACCCGATAGGCTTTACTAACATCAGAATATCCTAAGAATATTCCAGGGTCAGCTTTGCTATCGAAGGTTTTCAATTGTGATTTCCCATTATTGTGTATGTAACACAGGCAACCAAAAGTGCGAAAGTAAGAAATCTTAGGCTTTCTGTTGTTCCATAATTCATATGGAGTCTTCCCATGTCTGAGTGTGATGGATGATCTGTTTTGCGTATAACAGGCAGTGTAGATGGCTTCTGCCCAGAATTTCTTCGGTAGATTTGTAGCATTTAGCATCGTGCGAGCTGCTTCTTTGAGTGATCTGTTTCTTCTCTCAACAACTCCATTCTGTTGAGGAGTTCGAGCAGCAGATGTTTGATGAGTGATTCCCTTCTTGTTGCAGTATGCTTCAATCTTCTGGTTGAGAAATTCTGTTCCTCGATCTGTTCTGATAGAGGTTATACTCATCTCTTTCTGTTTAGTGATCTTGTGTAGAAAGTCAGGGAGCTTGTCTAGAGTCTCTTTCTTTTTCAGCAGAAAGATGACCCATGTGAATCTTGAGTAATCATCTATAATTACCAATGTGTACTTTCTCCCATTGATGCTTAGTGGTTTGACTGGTCCAAACAGATCAAGGTGTAACAGCTCTAGTATCCTTGAAGTTGAGTGAGCTGCTTTGCTTGTAAAGGATGATCTGGTCTGTTTTCCAGCTTGACAAGCATCACATATGTGATCTTTATCATACACCTGATCTGGTAATCCTTCTACTAACCTTTCTTTGGCAATCCTGTTGATTGATTTAAAATTAAGATGACTTAATCTCTTATGCCATAACCAGCTTGTTTCTGATACAGTCTTAGTGACTAAGCAGGTCTCGATCTGGTTTGTCCACTGGACAATATATAACCTATCCTGCAGTTTACCGGTAAGGAGTATTTCATCTCCTTCCTTGTTCTTCACCAAACAGTTGTTAGTATCAAAAACAATCTGATTACCATTAGCACAAAACTGACTTACAGAAAAGAGATTGTGACTAAGACCCTCCACGTATGACACATTTGTGATAGTGGTCTTGCCTACTCTGATGTTTCCATACCCTCTGGTATACCCTTTTGAATTACATCCAAAAGTGACCTGGGGTCCTGGTTTTTCCACGTAATCTGATAGCAGATTCTTATCACATGTCATGTGTTTTGAGCAACCGCTATCTATAATCCAGATAGTTCCTCTTGCTATCTTACTCCTTCTTGCAGTTCTTTGATCCTGCAATTAATCACACTTAGCTACCCTTTTTAACGCTTGGGTGCTTGATTATTAGTAAACAACCCTTTTCGAATCCAGAATATTCTAGGGTTAGGAACAGCAATATAGCAGGTAATGATATTTCCTTCATTATCTACTTTAGATACAGAGTGTATTTCAGATGGATGGAATCTCTCCATTTTATCACTCTTCAATCCTTTCTTAACTGGTGCTGTCCTGTTGACATTATTGTTTGGTGGTGTCCTGTTGACCCTTTTGTTGTGAACATGATCTGATTTTGTGTAGTAGGCTGGTTGACCTTTCGATTGATAGTATTGCTTGTTGTCAGTCTGTTTGATGACCATCTTTTGGGGAAGACCTTTCTTGTTTTTCAAGTCTTTCACTTGATCTGGTATATCCTTCCTTTCTGGTACAAAGTTAATAGTTCCTGAAGATTTTTCTGAGTGACCTGGATATCCTAATCCAGATTTTCCCTTTTGTTGCAGATTGATTAGCAGCTTGGCACGCTCATCACTCTTGTAGATCATTTCTTTTCCTTTCTTGATCTTCTCTTCAGCAACATTGTATCTTGAGATCAGATCCTTAACTTTTGAGTTAAGAGAGTGAATCTCACTGTCTTTGCTCTTGATCTGTTCTTCCAGATCAGTAACTTTGGTAACAAATTTAGTGTTTGCTGTGCTTAGAGTCTGCTCAATCTTCTTTAATCTGTCATTCTCTTCAACTACTTCTTTGAACAGTCTTTTGATACTTGAGTAGCTTTTGAACATCTCATCTATTTCATTCCATGAGTATTCTGCTTGATCTTCACTTTCCTGTTCAAGATTATTAACATCATCTGAGGAATTTGAGTTGCAAGAATTTACCTCAACTTCATCTAGACCGTTGTCCAAGCCTACATAGCATTCATTCCAGCTTTCTTCGTCTTCAGCAATGAAAGCCTCATCATTTTCTGATGAGCTGTCTGAGAAATGACTTGAACTGCTTGAATTCTGTTCAGCTATCATGGCTTTGCGCTCATTTTTAAGCTTTCGATCTCTTTTGGCTCTTAGCTCATCTCTTTGACTTCTGGACAGTTCAGGACAATCTGTTTTGAAGTGACCTGTTCTGCCACATTCAAAACAAGTGTAATCTGTAGAGCTAGAGGTCTTTGTTGTTTTAGTAGTCTGCTGTTTAGATTCATTTTTGTCATCAGATCGATCATTATCATACTTCCTGTTGAAGTTCCTTCGGTTATCCTTGTAGAAGCGTCTGTATTTCTTCGATCTGGTTTCCATCTTGTCCATTCGTTTAGCTATCATTGCAAATTCTTTTAGGAGTTTGTCATAGCCTTTCTCTTCATCTGGAGTAACGAACTCAGAAGGATCATCTGGGTTGCTCTTTGCTTTGAAGGCTACCTCTTTGTCCTTCTTTGAACTGCTTTCTGCCTTTTTGGACAGATGATCTAGTCCTCGAATTCTTTGAATGTCACATTCATGACCTTCGAGATGATCAAATAAGGCTTCAGTAGACAGATCATTGAAGTCTGCCCTTAGAGGTTGCATTGCAGCATATATCTCCCAGCTTGGTGGAAGTGCTCTAAGAACTTTCATGTTCTTCTCCCTTTGAGTGTACTTGTTCTTTTTGAATGCAGATATTTCTAGGAGAATTCCAGTGAATCTCATCTTCATCTGTTCTATTGTCTCGCCTGATTTCATCTTGAATTCATCGTATTTGTTGCAGGCTAGAGACAGCTTGTTCTCGATCATAACTTCAGATCCTAGGGCTAGGTCTCTCAAGGCTTCCCACATCTCTTTGGCAGTATCCAGATCTTGGATTTTAGCCAGATGTATGCCTTTGACCGTGCTGGAGATGATCCCTTTGGCAAAGTCATCGAGGTTTGCCTCTCTTCTTTCTTCAGAGGTGTATTTTCGGGGATCCTTTAGGACAGTTTCTTTAACTGCTCCTGTATCTGTGATACGGGTAGTCTCTTCGGTGATTGCCAATGGCCCTTCTTCGATTACTTTCCACATCAAGCAGTGATGGGCTTTGAGGCACATTTTGATCCTGAAGCTCCATTCTCTGTATCCTTGAATAGAGAATTCTTCGCAAGCCCTGATAACAGAAGACTCCATAACAGACAGTATGCAAGTGAATGAAAAAGGTTTTTCTAGATCTATTCAAGTAGACCACGCAGGTTTTAACCTTGTGAAACAAAACAATGGTCAGTTTGAACCACTGCTCTGATACCACTTGTTGGTCCCGAAAGAGCAAGGTTTGGTGTATGGGGGGGG
>JAPKLX010003729.1:0-10704 GCA_026898415.1 Leonotis leonurus | reverse complement strand
TTTTCTTACTTGGACATTTAGTTGTATAAATGATGCTTTTAAATTTTATTGGGCTTTTTTTTTTTATTTTTTTTTTAACTAGTTAAATTTTATTAATCTAATTGGGCTCTTAATATATAATTAGAGGATGCTCTATAAGACTATGATTATAGTCAATAGCATGAAATAAAATAAAAGTAGATACACAACTTATTATTTGAATGTTTCCACTTTCCACAAAATAATTTAATTAGCAAATCATCAATAATTGATTAGAAATTCGAGCACGTCACAATTAATCGTTAACTCCTTGATAAATAAATTTTCCGTATTTGAAATACATCAACGGAAAATTAAAATCCTACGGATATGATACCCTAATTAATATTAAAACTTGATAATTCTTTCGAATTAAAAGACGGGGTATTACATACTACCCTCCTTAAAATAAATTTCGTCCCGAAATTTCGTACCTTCAGAAAATAATTCAGGATATTTTTCTTTCATCTTTTCTTCTAGTTCCCACGTAGCTTCTTCATAACCATGGTGTCTCCACAAAACTTTTACTAGTGCTATAGATTTATTTCTCAATTCTTGAACTTTCGAGTCTAGGATCATAACTCATATCTTCACTAAGCACTATGTCGTTTTGAAGAATTACGTGTTTAGGGTCAAACACGTACTTTCTAAGTTGAGATACGTGGAAAACATTGTGGACATTTCCAAAACTTGGTGACAAAGCCAACCTATAGGCAACAGGGCCTATCCTCTCTAAAATTTCATAAGGTCCAATAAAACGAGGTCTAAGTTTACCCTTTATACCAAATCTTACGATTCCTTTTGAAGGTGAAACCTTCAGAAAAACTTTATCTCCTTCGGAAAAATGCAGTTCTGTCCGCCGTGTATCAGCGTATGATTTTTGTCGGCTTTGAGCTTCTTGAATCCTCTTTCTAATTTTCCTCACGATTTCAATCATTTCACCGACTGTATCAGGCCCTAACGTCTTTCTCTCACCCACTTCATCCCAATAAAGTGGTGATCTACATTTTCTACCATACAATGCTTCATATGGTGCCATATCTATTGTAGCCTGATAACTATTATTATAAGCAAATTCTATCAATGGCAAGATATGTTCCCAGCTTCCACCCTGATCCAAAACCACCGTTCTGAGCATGTCCTCTAAAGTTTGAATGGTTCTCTCTGATTGTCCGTCAGTTTGAGGGTGAAAAGCTGTGCTAAAATTCAGTCTCGTTCCTAACTCTTTCTGCAAACTCATCCAGAATCTCGAAGTAAACTTTGCATCTCTGTCTGATGTAATCGACATCGGTACTCCGTGCAGACGTACAATCTCCCGAACGTACAGTTGTGCCAACTTCTCTGACCCATATGTGATCATGATTGGCAAGAAATGTGCGGATTTTGTGAGGCGGTCTACTATAACCCAGTTAGCAGTGTTCCCTCTTTTTGATTTTGGTAAAGCTGTCACAAAATCCATTGCTATGTGTTCCCATTTCCATTCTGGAATTTCTAATGGTTGTAACTTTCCGTACGGTCTCTGGTGTAAAGCTTTTACTTGTTGGCATGACAGACATCGCTCAACAAATGAAGCTACATCTCTTTTCAATCCGTCCCACCAAAATTTTCGTTTTAGATCCTGATACATCTTTGTACTCCCTGGATGGGCTGTATAGGGAGTATCATGAGCTTCACTCAAAATTTCATTCCTCAATTTTTCATCATTAGGAACACATAATCTTCCTTCAAACAAAACAGCGTTGTCTGAAGCTTCGTGATAACCTCTTGGATTATCTGATCTAATCTTGAGATGAAGTTTCTCCAATGTCTCGTCTCCTCTTTGAGAATTTACTATCCTCTCTCTTAAATCTGATACTGCTACAAGCGTAGCAACAAAACCTTTAATTGTCTGGGGTGGATGAATTATTTCTAGCTTCATCCTACCAAACTCTTGAATGAGTTTCTCCTCTTGAGTGAGAAGATAACCTAAACTTGATTGATTCTTACGACTAAGGGCATCAGCTACTACATTAGCCTTTCCCGGATGGTAATTTATACCACAGTCGTAATCTTTTACTAATTCAAGCCACCTTCTTTGTCTCATGTTGAGATCTTTTTGTTCGAAAAAGTATTTCAAACTTTTGTGATCTGTGAAGATCTCACACCTAACTCCATAAAGGTGATGTCTCCAAATCTTCAAAGCATGCACAACTGCTGCTAATTCCAAGTCATGTGTGGGGTAATTGAGTTCGTGGGGTCTAAGTTGACGAGATGCATAGGCTATCACCTTTCCTTCTTGCATCAATACACAACCTAGTCCAATCTTTGAAGCATCAGTGTACACTACGTACCCCTTATTCGGTTCTGGTACTGCCAAGACTGGTGCCGTGGTAAGCTTCTGCTTAAGTTCCTGAAAACTTGTTTCACATTCCTCAGTCCATGTATATTTGATTCCTTTTCGAAGCAATTGCGTCATTGGTCTAGCAATCTTGGAAAATCCTTCAATGAACCTTCTGTAATAACCGGCCAATCCTAAGAAACTCCTTATTTCATTAGGATTTCGTGGTGACTTCCAATCATGCACTGCTTTCACTTTTGCTGGATCCACTTTGATTCCTTCTGCCGACACAATGTGTCCTAGGAACATTACTTCCTTGAGCCAAAATTCACACTTACTGAATTTGGCAAACAATTTATCTGCACGTAGAGTCCCCAAAACAATCCTCAAGTGTTCTTCATGCTCTTGTTCATCTTTTGAATAGATGAGAATATCATCTATGAATACTAGAACAAATTTGTCTAAGTATGGATGGAACACTCGATTCATGAGATCCATGAATACTGCTGGAGCATTTGTTAATCCGAATGGCATTACTATGAATTCATAATGACCATATCTGGTTCGGAAAGCTGTCTTGGGTACATCTTCTTGTCTGATTTTAAGTTGATGATACCCAGACCTCAAATCAATCTTTGAGAAAACTTTTGCTCCCTTGAGTTGATCAAACAAGTCATCTATCCTAGGAAGAGGATATCTATTCTTCAAGGTAAGTTTGTTCAACTCTCGATAATCAATACACATTCGCAATGTGCCGTCCTTCTTCTTCACAAAGAGGACTGGTGCTCCCCAAGGTGACACGCTAGGTCTGACAAAACCTATGTCTAACAACTCTTGAAGTTGAATCTTCAGTTCTTGTAATTCCTTGGGTGCCATCCTGTATGGTGCTTTCGACACTGGTGCTGATCCAGGTTCCAAATCGATGGTAAACTCCACTTGTCTGTCTGGAGGTAGTCCTGGTAGTTCATCCGGAAATACATCTTGAAAATCTCGTACAATCGACACGTCTTCGGGCTTTCTTTCGATTCCAGGCTCGCCATTTAGATAAACAAGGAAAGCCTGGTTATTCTCCATCTTCAACAACTTTTTAGCTTCTAAGGCAGAGATGACGGGAGTCAATCTCCCCATCTTAATTCCATGAAAACACGTTGGTTCCTTTCCCGGAGGTTGGAAAGAAATTTTTCTCTCATTACAGAGAATTGTGGCATAGTTTTCGGCTAGCCAATCCATTCCTAGAATTATGTCCGTATCCCACATTGGCATAAGATTTAGGTTGTTCGCTGTGATCTTAAAAGTTCCTAAATCTATTTCTATGTTCGAGCAAGCATGAGTTGTAGTCATAAATCCTCCAGTGGGTGTTCCTACTTTCATTTCATGCTTAGTTCGTTCAGGTGTTAATCCTATCGTGTCCGAACATGCTTTAGAAATAAAAGAGTGGGATGCTCCCGTATCAAAAAGAATAATAACAGGTATGTCAAGTAATTTGCCCATACCTGCCAAATTCCCCTTGTTCTTGTCTTGCGGTTTTGGGTTTAGTGCAAACGCTCGAGCATTCTGAATCTGTCTATGTGGTAGTTGTTGAGGTCGTCCTTGCAATGCTCTCAAAGGTTGAGGGTTCTGTTTGAATTGACCCTGGGACTGATTTGGCCTTGTATGTAGGCCTTGTGGCTTTCCCGTGCAATTGTTAGCATAATGGCCCTTCTGGCCGCAGTTATAGCAAGTTACGTTGGGGAAACATACACCCACGTGGTTTCGATTACACCTTTGGCATAAGGGAGAGCTTGACTTTCCTTTCTGGTTTATTCCTTGCCCTGGGACATTCTGTCGTCCCTGTCCCTGCCATGGGGTAATTTGTTGACTCTGAGGCGTGGCTCCTTGCCATGGCCTTCGATCTCCCTGAAAATTTGGACGACTATTTCCTTGGTTGAAATCCCATTTACGCTTACCCTTGTAGTTCTGAGAATAAGCTTGGGACTGTGCTGGTGCTGTTGCAGTAGTTGGCGCCTTGCGCTCTTCTGGCATTGCTGCCTCAATATCTAGTGCTCGGTTCAGTGAGTCTGTATAAGATAGTCTTCCATGACTCGCCAAAGACATTCCAATCTCATACCTCAGTCCAGCTCGGAACTTGTCCGACATTTTCTCATCAGTGTCCACCTGATGTGGAGCAAACCTCGACAACTCACTAAACAGTCGATCGTAGTCAGTGACCGACATCTTCCCTTGCTTTAGATCATAGAATTCAGCCTCCTTCTTGATCTTGTATGCCCTCGGAATGTACTTGTCATACAATCCGGCCTTAAACTCCTCCCAAGTAAAGTTTGCAAGTTGCTCTGGTGTCATAGCCCTCCTTCTGGCTTCCCACCAGAAATCTGCAGCTCCTAAAAGTTGGAATATGACACAGGAAAGACGTTCTTGGTCTGTACAATGCAGAAAGTTGAAAATTCGTTCCATTGCTCGAACCCAGAGCTCAGCTTCTTCAGGCTTTCCACTTCCATTGAAGGTTGGAGGGTGTTGTTTCAAGAATAACTCCTCTATTCTTCTTCTCGGGGGCGGAGGTGGAGGTGGGGTCGGAGTTCTCTCCTCTTCATAATCAAACATTCCTATTGGTACCTCTTCTCTTTCTATTCCCCTTCCCCTTCCTCTCCCTCTTCCTCTTCCCCTTCCTCTTCCTCGAGACGACATTCTGATAAGGTAACTAACGTTAGCAAATAATAAAGGAGTTTATAATACGATTAATTGATTATTACGCTTCAAGGAAAAGTACTCAATAAGAATATCTCGATAAACATAGAAAAAGTGTAGATCAAGAGAATTTATAAGTGAATAATAGATCGAAAAATATCCGACACGGATCTTGAAATATATCAATATGCATCATCATAAAGGATTGCCTCCACGAGGACTTTGCTAGCAATATGTACATCATGTAGTACTAAAGTTAATCCTGCATATGTGCAAAAAGTGGTACTAAGCATATGCTTGACTAACATCGACTACACCAAAAAGTTAGCTAACTATCTACACTAGGTTGAGATGTTTCCCATATGGAACACATTCTCATTAACTCTAGTCAAAAGAACGGAATGACCAGAACTATACTATGGTCTAAATTCCGTAATATAGGCTACAAAAACTGCCTATCTATGCATCAACACTACTGCTACTACTACATCTGTCTCAAACAGATCTAACAAGTACAGTCACTAGTCGTCTCTGATCCATCCATCAAATCCTCCTCCCGGAGATCCTCATCGGGATCCTCCTCCTCATCTACTCCATCCTCACCCTGCATATGTATCACTCCTGGAGCCAGAATAAAGTCACGTACCTCTCTAACCAACCCCTCCACCAGCTGACGAAAGTCGCTCACTACCACAGGCTCTAGTGGCCTAGTCGTCCCCACTGGTGACATCGGAAGACATGGAACCTCTTGGTCCCCAGACTGTGCAGTGCGAGAGCTCTCTCCCATGACCATGGTACTAGTACCTCGACAACGCTGGTCAGTGGTAGGTGCCGGTATCTCAACCATCGGCCTCTTCCGCTTACCTCGCGGAGAATCAAGGTCGATAGATGGAGGAAGTGGGTACGCTGTCTCTGTGGGTCCGTGAGAGCGAGTCTGATATCTCTGGATAGCGAAATGTGGTCCTGGAGGCGGCACACGGTGCAAGGTGAACTGACGGCTAATAAGGAGTATAAACTCCAACACATCACCCACTAGCTCTCGAGACTCACCATGGTGATACAAGTATAAATAATGGGACTCTCTAGCCCAATCCTGCCACTCCTCCGGCAGCACATCAAGAAGTGTCAAGATACCCTCACGATGCGTCACTCCAGCTGGGCGTGCCTCACGCCAGAGTCTCGTATACCGTGCTAAGAACTCCCCAAGATCATCCTCCTCTGTCATCCTGCATGCTCTAAAAATCTCTAATCGACGAGTCTGCAGGCTAATAGTACTCTTCCGTGCTGTATGCACGAATATCGCCATCTATAATAATAACACGAAACCATAAAAATCCGCATCGAGAAAGGAGATACATAAGGGTAAAATCAATAAAGTTCCTCTATGGAAAAGTTCTTCTATACGCTGTACTGAATCGGTCAAAATAATCATTTATATACGAGGTTTGATGAAATGGCATTTTTACTTATTTGATTTAAAATATGACTCGTTATGAATCTCAGTTGGGAAAAGTTCGAGCGGTATTTTGTGTTAGCACAACACGGTTTGAGATTGGGAAAATTTACTCAATATTCTATGGTGAGAAAGATACGTTAGTATTCTTTCTGAAGTTCAGCGTCGACAACCATAGTCTAAACTGTATTAAGGGTTGGCCCTTAATTTGATACGAAGGATTCTCACATCATGTGTGACAAGGCACCATAATATTCGTCGTGCCTTGGAGACGATTAAAATTTCTATACATTAGAAATTATTAGTATTTGATTCGCATCTCCCTCATTCTGCACCCGATCATTCTCTAGCTTGTTTTATCATGCTTGAAATTCTCTTCGTCTCTTGTTCCTTTGATCTTCAACATATCATTCTTGAGTCGACTTGTCATTAATCATGACATATGAACCAATTCGGTTCTTGATCGCATCTTCTTCTGAGATAAGTGAGAATCTAGAGCAATTCTAAGTTCTCGTTCTCTTCTTAGTTCTCAACAATAGGGCAAATGAAGTCCCTAAAACTTTTCTAAGTTCTCTTTATGAACATGAAAATCATTATAATCATGTCATAATAACCATCATCTCACATGCATTTGCAAATCATGAATTTGAATACATCAAACAGATTAAACTTTCTGAAAATCTCATACCTCAACAAATGTTGAGCGGGGTATGGTGCCGTGCTGAGAGTTGCTGTCTAACTTTAACTCAGTCTAGGGACTCAAACTAGACTATACACGAAGAAACAACAACTCGGAACAAGTAAGTTGTTAGAATATCACCCTGTGATATTCCAAGAATAAATCTTTAAGATGGATTTGATTTTGATATTGGGCTATTAAGCATTTGAGCCATTACTAAGGCCTAGTGGTCTACACTTCCACTTGGACAAGAAATAAGAATAAATGGATTAATAATCCAAATTCTTTGGCCCATAAAAATCTTTTTCACCTTGCTAGACATTGCATGGACGTTGCTGTTGCTGTATAATCATTAATTGATTTGAATGGTTTAAAACCATTGACCAACTTTAAGTGCAGCAATTATGTGTAGCAATTCAAATGGAGAAACCGTCAACTATCATAAATTGCCATCATGTGCAATATTTAATTTGCTCCCCCATGAGCTACTATAAAAGGAGGTGGTGTTGCATTCTTTCAAACACACCAACAAAAAGCTCTCCTCCTCCTCTATACATTCATCTCTTACATTCTAGTTTGTATTTTAGGTGTCACGCCCGCTTTCTACTAATTCTAGTAAAGCCGGGTACATGACCAATGAAAGAAATAAATGACAAGAGAAAGACGATAAATAATCCCTTCATAACATAAAGTAAGGACATATCCCATAAATCGGGAAGTCGGAGTCATATGCTTGTTACATTACATAATGGAATTTAGAGTTTAGTTCCGGATCTATTACATAAAAGTCTAGCAGCGGAAAATGCAGGATCGCGTAATAAAATTCTACGTGTATGAAGACACGTAGAACCCCCAAGAGTCAGCTACTATGGAGTTCGACAAAAGCACGACAAAGCACCCACGTCTTCTTCATTCTTATCCTGCACGTTTAGAAATACATGCAGGGCTGAGTACAAATTGTACTCAGTAGACACGTGCCGAAATCGCACACATACATATATAACTGTCATGCCATTCGAGTGAATCATAGGGATTTTGTCTCTAAAGCACCTATGTTCACAAAATCATTTCTTGAGAAAGTTCTAGTTTGACTGCAGTCCTAGTTCTTTGTAATCAACCATATCTGAAGTTTCTATGTGTCGGGGAAGTGGCCACTTCCCACAGACACTCGACCGGTCAACATCTAGATGACTCACGGTCCTGTGTACACTAGTCCAAGTAGCATATCTAATGTACTGGGACCCGAATTCGATTATACATATAACAGATAGGCATCATACATAAATCAAAACATTTATGGCAAGACAGTGCTTTTGAAAATAACTCATTCCATTTGAAAGCATACACACATATATTTTCATAGGGTAAGAAAAGCCTACTTGAATGGTCTTGATAGGTGTTTGCCTTGTTCTCGTGATGCGGATCCGACCTCTCGTCGAAACCTTTCATAAGAATCTCGAGTGAGATATAATCTTCTAGTGCTTTTAACATATTCTAAGTATAAAGAATATTTTCCTTTTTATGGCTTGGGAATTATTCTCAAATCCCTACTCAACTATTATACGAGTCCAGAAATTGAAATTCTAGAGGGGTCGTAAATGATGGTTTCGAAGTCACCTTACGATTCGGTAATTTACTATATCCAATAAATAATTATTGGGCAATATATATATATATAAAGTATTTCTAATTTAATATTTTGATGTTTAAATCAAAATAACTAATTTATCTAGATTTAACTAACCTCAAAAATCATACTCTAAATGTGGTTTATAATTTAATCATTTCTTATGATCAAATTTCACATACTCAATTAAATTCTAATTTAGCAAATTGAGTTCAAATTTTATAGAAGAATTCTATATACATAGTCTAACTTATGAATTCAAATTAACATATAACTAATTAATCCAATTTTAATTAATTGCATAAGTCATAGCTCGTTAATAATTTACTAATTCATCCGAATTAAATTAAATCGGTGCGTTCTAATTTTGATTTCGGCCCGTAAAGTTTAAATCTCGACCCGGCAAATTTTACTATACTCGGCCCGTCTAATATTTATTTCCAAGACTAACTATTTCTAATTATAAGGTTTAATTATCTTATTTTAATATAAAGCCCATACTTAACCAATTTAACTATTATCATAATTTAATATATATATATATATATATATGTGTGTGTACGTGTGTACATGCATGGAATGCTTTTCTCCCTCTTCACCCTTCCTTCTTCTTCTCTCTCGTCGTCTCTCCTCCGCTCTTTCCATCTCTGCCTCTCCGATCACCACCGCGCCACCATCACCACGGTCCAGTGTCGTGATTTTACTCGTTCAAGACTTCTCTCTCTCTCGACTAGCTCTTCCCTCACAGTCCTCTCTCTCCGTCTCTTCTCTTCTCTCGCTGTTTCTTTTCCTTTCGCGCAGCGCTGCTGCTGTGCTCTCGTTCTCCGTTCTTCACGTCGGCCTAGTGGAGCTCGGTTGAGAGCTCGGAGTGGAGCTCGGTTGAGAGCTCGGGGTGGAGCTCGGTTGAGAGCTCGTAGTGCAGCTCGTTCATGGAGCTCGGTCAAAAAAACTCGGAGGTAGTGAAGCATGCAACGAAGTGTTTGCATGATTCCTTCCCTCGCTGTTCCTTCGCCTGCTCGCCCCCTCTTCGTACGGGACAGCCGCGAGGTAACCATCCCGAGGTTGCTCGCTAGTCCAGAGCTTCCTTCCAGTGCTGCCTCGCTTCGCCGCCGCCGCTTCAAGGTAAGGCAGCTTCTTCTCACTCTTTTGTATATCTCTTCCTTTTGTTTGATTATGGGAACGTTTGTAATCTAGAATTTCCTTAAGTTCAAGAATTAATCAAGTCCTGTGAATGTTCTAAATTTCCAGTTTGGTTTTGGCATTTCGGGGTGTTTCGAGTTCGGTTCGGGGTCGTCCGGTGCCGTGCGAGGTTGTCCGACTTGGTTCGGGGCCTGTTCGAGGCCTTACGAAGCTGTCCGAGGTTGCTGGGAGCTCGTCCGAGGCGGTCTGGAGCTGTCCGAGGTTGCTCGAAGCTGTGCGGGGCTGTTCGAGGTCTGCCGGAGCCATTCGGGGCCTGCTCGAGGTCAACCGAGGCTGTCCGGAGCCGTGTGGAGCTGCTCGAGGTCTGCCGGAGCCATTCGGGGCCTGCTCGAGGCCAACCGAGGCTGCCCGGAGTTATTCGGGGCTGCTTTGAGGGAGCTCACGGCTGGTGCAACAGCCGTGCACTACCCCTTCCTTAATCAAGGTAATTTCTATTATTTCTCCTTCTTTTATTAAGCAGATTTAGGATACGTCGCCTATCAATATTCATCTAAGACTTAGATGTGTTCTATTTCTATGTAAGTGACATGCTCTCTTATGTTCAAAACTACAGCACCTAAATTCTGAGTTTAGCATTCTAAGTTCAAAACCAGTTCTTTTAAGTTCGAAACATGCTAGGTTCATTCTAAAGTTGTTTTGCATGCATAATCCATTCCTAAATCTAGTTTTAAGAAGCATGAATGATAGGATGTGGCCCACCAAACAAGGCCCAATGAAAGCCCATTAGT
>JAPKLX010004169.1:0-10281 GCA_026898415.1 Leonotis leonurus | reverse complement strand
CAGTTTAGCTTCCGCAACAACTATTTAGAGTAGGTGATACACTGTCAGAATTCTGGCTCCACTTCCTTTGTGGCCTGACGCCCCATCCACATAGATTTTCCAGCAATCTACTGGAGGTGTCTTCGGTGTTTCTTCTTCGGTGTTATCCTTGACAGGTTCGGCGGGCTCCGAAGGTTCGGCAAACACTGCCTCTACTAGGAAGTCTGCTAGTGCTTGTCCCTTGATGGCTTGCCGAGGTGCAAAGGAGATCGTATGCTCACCGAGCTCTACCGCCCACTTGGCGATTCGTCCCGAAGCTTCTGGCTTCGTGATCACTTGACGAAGTGGGAGGTCGGTCAAGACCTGTATTGGGTGAGCGTGAAAATATGGTCGAAGTCGTCTTGCGGCGTTCACTAGGGCGAGCGCGACCTTGTCCAGGGGTCGGTACCTCGTTTCTGGTCCTTTTAGGGCTCGGCTTATGAAGTAGATGGGTAACTGCCGAGGTCCTTCCCGTACTAGGACTGCGCTTATTGATTCGTCCGAGGCGGCGAGGTATAGGGAGAGAACTTCGCCTTCCTTTGGGACGGACAATGTCGGTAGATTCGCGAGGTACCTCTTCAAATTCTCAAAGGCTAACTTGTGCTCGTCGTTCCATTCAAAGTTCGGGGCCTTCTTTAGAATTTTGAAGAACGGGAGTTGCTTCTCGGCTGCTTTAGATAAAAAACGGCTTAGTGCAGCCAAGCAGCCCGTTAGTCTATGCACGTCGTGGATCGACTTCGGCACTTGCATCTCCTGGACAACTTTAACCTTTGCTGGATTGGCTTTTAATCCTTCGCGAGAAACCCAACACCCTAGGAATTTTCTGGACTGTACCATGAAGGTACATTTTCCTGGGTTTAGCTTCAGGTTCACTTCTCGGAGTAGTTTGAAGACGACCTGGAGGTCGTTTAGGCTGGTGTCGACTTCCTTGCTTTTGACGACTATGTCGTCGACGTACACTTCAACGATCTGACCGATGTGAAGTTCAAATATTTTGTCGACCATCCTTTGGTATGTGGCTCCCGCATTTTTGAGTCCGAAGGGCATTTTCTTATACGCGAAGATGCCGAAGTCCGTGACGAAGGCTGTCTTCGGAGCGTCTTCGGTGCTCATGAGAACTTGATGATAGCCCTTGTATAAGTCTAGGAAGCTGAACACCTCGTGACCAACGAGGGCTTCAACCTTTTTGTCGATGTTGGGGAGAGGGTAACAGTCCTTGGGGCAGTGTTTGTTGAGGTCGGTATAATCAACACACATGCGCCACCCTCCTCCTTGCTTCTTCACCATTACGGGGTTAGCCAACCACGTCGGATACTTCACCTCGAATAGTATATCAGCTTGTTGTAGTTGGCGTACTTCGTCGTGGATCACTTGGTTTCTCTCGGCTGCAAAAGCTCGTTGTTTTTGCCGAACTGGTTTCACCTCGGGATCGATGTTGAGGTGATGAGTGATGACGCTTGGTGACACTCCGGTCATATCTAAAGGTGACCAGGCGAAGACATCCTTGAATTCCCGAAGTAATTGAATAACTCGACTTCGGAGTTCGGTTCCTCCGACGAAACCGACCTTGACGACCTTGGATACGTCGTTTTCGTACAATACGACGTCTTCAAGAGCTTCTGCAGCGGGTGACGTCGACTTCGTCACCTCGGGATTCTGTAGTTGCTATGCTTGAGGATGTTGTACACCAGAACCTCGGAGTGCGACCTGCATACATTCCTTAGCCTGTGTTTGGTTTCCTCTAAGTGTGATGACCCCATTCTTAGATGGGATCTTAATCGTGAGGTGGTAGGCCGAGCAGATTGCCCTCGTCGCTATTAGCCAGTCTCTTCCCAAGATGATGTTGTAGGGGGAATTGGCTTTGACGATGAAGAAGTGAATTATTTTTGTGGAAGATAATGGACTTCTTCCAACTGTTACGGGGAGCGAAATAGTACCTTCAGTCGAGGTCTCTTCTTGTGTGAAGTTCTTCAATGGAACGGGTGCTGGTTTTAAGCGTGCTTCTTCGATGTCGAGCTTATCGAAGCAGTTCTTGAAGAGCACGCTTACCGAGGCTCCACTATCGATGAACACTCGGTGAACCAGTTTATTGGCCACCACGGCTTCGATGATGGTGGCATCCTGATGAGGCAAAGCATGAGGGACTGGATCGTCGCTGGAAAAGGTGACGACTTCGTCCTTTTTAAACCTTTTTTGCGAGGGTTCCTCCTTTGGCTGACTTCGGGCTTCGGCCTTTAACGAGGACTTCGTCGCGCCTTGAGGTAGTCCGGTGATGGCGGCGATGACTCCGTCATATTGAGGCTGATCTTCGTCTTCGTCCTCATCATTGTGCCTCGACTTTTTGTCTTGATGGGGTTTGCAACTTTCCCCCCCTCTATCTCTACTTCGCTTGCCTTTGCCCTGAGGTCGGGCGTCTTGTTGGTTGCGACCTCGGTATTTTCCGAGGGTGCCATCTCGTACTAGATAGTCGATTTCCGAGGTGAGGTTTCGGCAATCCTCGGTGTCATGACCGTGGTCGTCATGAAACTGACAATATTTGTCTCTGGATCGTCGCTTCGATCCACTTCGGGACAATGGTGGCGGCTTCTGGAATAAGCTCGCATGGAGTTCGTATATTTCGGCCCGAGTTCTTGTTAAAGGAGCGAACTGACCTGGTTCTTGACTGGGTGGAGGTCCGAGGCGAGATGCCAGTGGACCTCGCTGTATCCTTTCGAGGGCACCTCGTCGGTTCTGCCCGGGGTCAGTACGTTCCTCCTTTCTTTTGTTCTGATTTTCAGGTCGATCCACCGCCCTCTTTCATCTATCGGCCTCGTCCGCCTCGGCAAATGTGTCAGCAATTCTCCATATAGCTGTTTGGAGGTTTGGGGGCGTTCTTTTACGAGCTCCCTGAAGAGAGTGCCGGAGTGGATGGCATTTTGGAATACCGAGATGAGGACGTCGTCTGACAGGAGGTCGACCTTGAGGCTTTCATTGTAGAATCTAGCTAAGAAGTCGCTGATAGATTCTCCTCGTCCTTGTCTCAATGTAAGGAGTTGAGCCGAACTGATCTTAGCTTCGGCTTTTTGGAAGAAACGTCGTTCAAAAGCGTCTAGAAGGTCGGAATACGACCCTATGCTGCAACACGGGAGGTTGTCGAACCATTTTCGTGCGTTGTCTACCAGCAGTTCGGGAAAAACCTTACACATGTAGACGTCTTCGGCTAGCCCTTGGTTCAACATGTTATACTGGTACTGTGACAAAAAGTTGCTGGGGTCACATGAACCATTATAGGGTTTAATAGGTGGGACCCTATATGTTGACGGGAGTGGAGTGTAGAGTATTTTATTGGTGAAAGGGGTAGCAATTCGACTGTAGACAGTGAATCTCCCCTCTCGATGGTTATCTTCGTCACGTCGGGAAGGGGCGACGTTTTGACGAGATGATATCCTCTCTCTGCGGTTTTCCTCGTCACGTCGGGAAGGGACGACGTTTTGACGAGGTGAAGTTGAACCTCGCCGAGGTGATGTGATGTTTCCTCGGCGATTCTGCTGTCTTCGAGGGAGTTCGTCATTCCTTCCCTTGACAATCTAGAGGCTCGGGGGATGAGGTCACTGTTGTGATGGTTCAGCTCTATCTTCCTCGTCTTGACTCCGTTGCCGATGTTGTTCGGCGAACTTAAGGAAGTCCTGTTCATGGAGGTTCAGGTATGCTTTAAGCGCATCTCCGAGCTGAGGTTGGAGCGCGGCGTTCCCCTGCTGACGACCTTGATTTAGCTCCCCACTACTAATGGAGTCATTAGATCGGTTTGAGCGGACGTCTTCCACATGACCGTCAGGAGTTCGGCGGATTATGGGCTGCCTATCAGGTCGGGCCTGGAGTTCATCCCCTTCATTGATGGATGTACGAGGTGGATTGACAGGTAGTTCGGCCTGGTTCTGTTTTCCCTTGGCAGTGACGGGTATAGCGGTAGAGCGGGTAGATCTCACCATCGTATTTTCACTCAAAAACGTTAATCGAATTCACAGAATTTATATCGTTCCCACAGACGGCGCCAGTGTTCGATCTCGGTTTTTTTAGAGTGATTTTGTGATGATGAAATAAAGAACAAGTTGGACACGGGATTTACGTGGTTCGATCGTTAATTAGATCTACGTCCACGGAGAGAAGAGAGCCTCTTTATTAATTTGAGTTTTTGAGAGTAATAATATATATACCGTCCCTAATCTAGCTTTAGAGAGTGTATTTATAGATAATCAGAGGTAGTTACAACGAATCCGAGATAGTAGGGCGCTAAATCCGGGGTCATGGGCTGGATCACGCCTCTGAGCTTCTGGGCCGAGGTAATTGGGCTCCTGGGCCGAGCTACTCTTGGGCCTTGGTTCGATCTCGTTTGGGCCTGTTAGTGGGGCTACATCCTATCAATTCTCCCAAATTAAATTGTCATTAGAAACAATATAATGGTGGGTACGAAAGGTGAATCCAATCCAGCACACACTACAAAAAAACCTTCAACTAGCGACGGAATTGACGACGGAATTGTATTCCGTCGTCCTCTGGCGACGGACTGGCGACGGAATTTAACAAATACGGCTAACGACGGACTGGCGATGGACTGACGACCGTTATTTTGGCGCGTAAGTTGGCGCGAGAGTTAACGACGGATTTGGCGACGGACTGGTCCGTCGTCCGACTCTTCCGTCGTCAGATCCGTCGTTAACATTTTATTTTATTTTTTAATTAAATTTTATAGCGGACGACGAACTGGTCCGTCGCCCAGTCCGTCGTCCCGCCCTATTTAACGGGCAGACTACCCTTTCGCGAAACAGAACACTCAGGCGCCCAAAATCCTTCCAACCTCCGGCGATTCTCCTCCTCTCCGGCGAAATCGAAGCTCCTTCCACCAAGGTAAGTATATTAGGCCGTTCTCCCTTCCCCTATCTTAAAGTATCTCATTTTCTAATTTTCTACCTGTTTAAATTCGACGCCGGAAAAGAAATCTTCGCGTCGACGTCGCCGCCGCCTGTGTTTCGCGCCCAGCTGCTCCGCCACCGCCTCTGCGCCGCCACCCAGACCTGCTCCGCGCCGCCGCCGCCTGCCGGGCTCCGCCCCAACCCCTCCAGTACAGCCGCAGGTAAGTTTTTTTTAATTTTTTTTATTTTCTGAATTCTTATTTAAATTGTTAATTGTTAATTGTTGTTAATTGTTAATTGTTGTTAATTGTTAATTGTTGTTTGATAATTGTAGTTAATTGTTAATTATTTAAATTGTTAATTGTTAATTGTTGTTTGATAATTGTTGTTAATTGTTGTTTGATAATTGTTAATTGTTAATTGTTAAATTGTTAATTGTTAATTGTTAATTCTCCGGCCACCGACGGCCGCGGTGAGGTAATCCCCTTAATTTTGTAATTTGAATTACAATTAGAATTTAATTTTGTTTTAATTTTAATTTTTGCCTAAATAGAGATTAATTTTGCCTAATTAGTGATTATTTTTGCCAAATTAGGGTTTAATTGAAATGTATGATTTAGCTTTAGGGTTTATGCTTGATGTGTGATGTAAATTAGGGTTTAGGGTTATTTAGTGATAATGATTATTTTATGGTTTAATTATTAAATAATTATAGTGATTATTTTTAATTTTGCCTAATTAGTATTGAAATGATTTGTAATTATATGTTTAAATTGTTAATTTTCTAATTTATGTAATTAGTTTCATTTAGTTAACTAGTTTAATTTAATTGGTTAATTATAGTTTAATTGTTAGATTATGTAATTTAATTAGTTTAGATTATTTAATTAGTTTAATTATTTAATTTGTTTAAATTGTTAATTACATGCATATGATTAATTAGGTTAATTAGTTGAATTAGTGTTGTAAATTTAATTAGTGATATTAGTTTAATTGTCTAATTTGTTGTAAGTGTTAATAATTATAATTTGTGAAATTAGTTTAATTAGTGTTAATAATTTTAATATGTGTAAGTTTAGGTTTAATTAATTGAATGTTTTTATTAATTAATTAGATTAGTGCTAATTTGTTTAATTTATGTCATAATTTAATTAATTAGATTAGTGATAATTTGTTTAATTAATTTATGTCATAATTTAATTAATTTGGTTTTTTGAATTAATTAGGAGCCGCCTTTTGCCGCTCCGGAGCCGCCACCTCCGGTGAAAGGTAATTTAATTATGTTTAATTAAATTATGTTTAATTAATTAATAAGATTAATTATGTTTAATAATTTATCTTAATTAAATTTATCTTAATAATTGTTTAGGTGAAATTGTTTAGCATTATTAATTATCTTGATTTAGATTAATAATTAATTGTTGCGTATAATAATTGTGCAATTTAGACTAATTTAGAATAATTTATTATAATAATTGTTGCATTTAATAATTGAATACTTTGTTTATATTTAATTGATGTCTAATTTCTTAATTAGTTATAATTTTAATTAATTGTTTATGTTGTTAATTTAATTTAGTTTAAATTATATATTGTTTTAAATTATTTAATTTTGGTAATTTAGTATAACGATTTGCGTATATATATATATATATGACATTGGGATAGACGTAATTAATTTCTTAAGGATCTTCTCCCCTTGGGATAGATTTTGATTACGTCTTAAGGATCTTCTCCCAACAATTGTAATTCTGTTGTATGGACCTCGTTATATTTTGATATATATGTTGTTATATATTATTAATTTGATGATATATGACATGCAATTCGGGACAGTTTGATGACACGTACATTAGCTGACTTGTTATACCTTCACACAGGGTATTAATTAGATGATTTGCTACAATTCGGGATAGTTTGATGACCTTAGCTGACTTGGTTAGATTAGACACAATTACTTTTGTAGTTTAAATAATATTTGGGGTAAAAATCTTGATTGTAACATGTAACCCTTATTAATGACCGAAGATGATCGTCATCTCCAAATGCCACAACATCAAACAATCTAAGCATCATCATGTAATTCATAAATGTAAATCAATGACATACAAAACATTTTAAACGTAAGGATATTCCCTCTCTCTATTAAAGTCCAAATAATTTACCAATACATTATCACCCTTTATGCAACTCCAAATAATTCAACTTCTCTATTGAACTCCAAATGATTCAACTTCTCTATTCAACTCCAAATGATTCAACTTCTCTATTCAACTCCAAATGATTCAACTTCTCTATTCAACTCCAAATGATTCAACTTCTCTATTCAACTTACATAAAACAATCTCCTTTCATTATCACAAAAACAATTTCCTTAATAAATGTGTAATTTAATTAATACAAAACTAATAGTCTTGCCAGCTCCGTAACTAATTTTACTTTGTTTCCGTTTTCCAATACTACCTATTAATAATCAGGGTTATAAAAATGAGTCGAGATTGGATGTATCTGCGTTTACTTCCAAATGGGGGATTTAATCCACACTTCCTTGCTGGGCTTGAAGAGTTCTTAAGATTTGCAAGTAGTCAGCCTCAGTTAATGGATGGAGAAAAAATCAAGTGTCCGTGTGTGAAGTGTAAGAATATATACTTTAGAAGTACAGATGTTGTACAATTTCATCTGGCTAAAAAGGGTTTCACACGGGGTTACGAGATCTGGAGGTTTCATGGTGAAAATGAAATACCTTCATATGCTCAAGAAACACGTATCGACGTGGATGTAGAACCCGAGGAAGAGTACGGGACATACCACGCGATGGTTCATGATCTCGGGGGTCCCTCTTTCAACAACCCAGACACAGAGGAAGATCCAAACGCTACAGCAAAGTTGTTGTACAAGTTGTTGGACGCTGCCGATCAAGAGTTATACCCTGGGTGTAAGAACCACACTCAGTTGTCTTTTGTGGCTCGTCTGATGACTTTGAAGGCCCGTTCTGGGATGCCACAAAAATATTTCAACGAGTTGTGTGTGTTATTGAATGAGGCATTCCCAGATCACCACAAAGTGCCCATGAATTACTACAGCACACAGAAATTGCTACGGGCAATGGGTTTACCTGTAGAAAAGATAGATTCGTGTAGGAATCATTGCATGATGTATTGGGAGGGGGATTCCCATCTTGTGAATTGCAAATTTTGCAATGAAAGCCGATACAAAGATAGGAGTCGGGGACGTAAACAAGTGTCTCTTAAGAAGATGTACTACTTCCCTTTAACACCTCGTTTACAAAGGTTGTATGCATCTAAAGCTACGGCCGGCGACATGATCTGGCATTCAACCTCAGCTGATGATGGTGTTATGCGCCATCCTGCAGATTCGCCGGCGTGGAAGCACTTTAATGTGACTTACCCGGGTTTTGCAGCGGAGCCACAAAATATACGATTAGGACTGTCAACAGATGGTTTTCAACCATTCGGGCAATCGGGACAACAGTACTCATCCTGGCCTGTTATCCTTACTCCTTACAACTTACCTCCGTGGTTGTGCATGAAAGAACAACACATGTTTCTCACAGTGCTTGTTCCTGGTCCTCGAAATCCAAAAGATAAGATTGATGTTTACCTACAGCCACTTATATCTGAACTCAATCAATTGTGGACAGTCGGTGCCCATACTTATGACGTTTCAAGAAGACAAAACTTCCAGATGCACGCAGCATTGATGTGGACCATTAGTGATTTTCCGGCGTACTCGATGTTGTCTGGTTGGAGTACAGCCGGAAGATTAGCTTGTCCTCGATGCATGGAACAAACAGAAGCATTCTCCTTAACACATAGCCGGAAGCAGTCATGGTTTGATACACATCGCAAGTTCCTACCTTACGATCACCAGTTCAGGAGGAATTGGAGGGCCTTTAGAAAGAATAAGATTGTTGCAGATGATCCTCCGGAGAGGAGATCAGGGGAAGAGATACTTTATCAGATTGAAGATTTGGGACTAGTAAAGGTCACCGAAGATTATGATGATAATAACAAGCGCATTTTAAGACAAGTTACCACTAGATGGCGGAAAAAGAGCATCTTTTGGGACCTTCCGTATTGGAGTTCTCTGCTCATTCGACACAATTTAGATGTTATGCATATTGAAAAGAACGTGTTTGACAACATTTTCAATACTGTTATGAATGTCCAAGGCAAGACAAAAGACACGGCAAAGTCGAGGGAGGAACTCAACCTCTATTGTCACAGACCCCAGTTGATGCGTGACCAGTACACTAATAAATATCCTAAGGCATGCTATACACTTGACAAAAAGGAGAGAAAAGTCTTGTGTGAGTGGGTGAAAACCCTTAAGTTTCCTGACGGTTACGTCTCAAATATGGGTAGATGTGTAGACATGAGTAAACTTAAGATGTTTGGGATGAAGAGCCACGACTGTCACGTTTTCATGCAGCGCATACTACCCGTTGCATTTCGAGAACTACTCCCACAAGCTGTTTGGAAGTCCATAACTGAGTTGTGTCTGTTCTTTCGTGATTTGACATCACGAAACATAAAGAGTGACGACATGGAGACACTTAACAATAACATCCCACTGATTTTGTGTAAGCTTGAACGAATCTTTCCACCAAACTTCTTCGACTCAATGGAACATTTGCCTATCCATCTAGCCGACGAGGCAAGAGATGGAGGACCAGTCCAATATCGATGGATGTACCCATTTGAGAGGTACTTTATCAAACTGAATCAATTGTGTTTAATGTTTCATGAATTTTAACTAAGGTTTCATGCTTTCTAAATGAATTATTTCAATACAGATATTTAAGAAAGCTGAAAAATAATGTCAAGAACAAATCAAGCGTTGAGGGATCGATATGTAATGCATACTTAGTGGAGGAAGCCACTGCTTTTTGTTCCTATTATTTTGAGGATCATGTCAGTACGAAACATAGAGAGGTGCCTCGCAACTACGTTGGAGGATGTTCTACTAGTGGGGTAGAAGATTGATAGGATATGGCCCACCAAACAAGGCCCAGCAGAAGCCCATTAGCGGACCAGCCCAAGAGCAGCTCGGCCCAGTAGCACCTCGGCCCAAGAGCAGCTCGGCCCAATAGCTCGGCCCATAAGCCCAGTTACCTCGGCCCACTTGGTGTAACCGCCTCTAAATTATCTATAAATAGGCTCTCAGAGCTAGATTAGAGACACACAATCTGTAATTGCTATTCTCAAATCATAAATACATCAGCTCTCCTCTCCGTGGACGTAGACTTCATTAAAAGTCGAACCACGTAAATCCTGCGTTATTACTTTCTTCACCTCGTACAACTACACCTCGAAAATTAAGATCGAACACTGGCGCCGTCTGTGGGAACGAT
>JAPKLX010003202.1:0-11471 GCA_026898415.1 Leonotis leonurus | reverse complement strand
ATCTTCTCTCAGTAAATGCTTCGATTAGTTGAGATGATTTCTGGGCAAAGTAGCTTGAAATGATAAATGATCTTATTCGCGTGTATCCCTGCCAGTCTCCGTTCCGAGCTTTTATAGGTGTAGAATTTTGAAAATTCTAACCGTTGAGTTTGATTGGCTTGGAGTAAATGTGATTTTACCAATCAAGGATAGTGAATCCCTAGATTATCTCCTCTTGCCTTCTAATGAGGTTGACAGAATCTTCCAAGTATGGTAAGAAGATCGTTTGACAGATAGCTTTCCTTTTTCTTGTCTTGATTGATTCTATTCCCCTTTTGATTTTGTGGTACGAAGGGCTTAGTTAGACTTTGGGATTCATAGACATTTTATCTGATTTCAGCATTTGAGTGTTGATCTGGTTGAACTTTCTGGTTGAGAGTTTCTTGGTTCAACTTTCTTTTTGAGTTGATTTGCTTCAACTTTCTGGTTGAGTTGCTGTGCTTCAACTCTCTGGTTGAGTTGATGTGCTTCAACTTTCTGGTTGAGTTGAGTTGCTTCAACTTTCTGGTTGAGTTGATGTGCTTCAAACTTTCTTTATCACTCTGATCCTTTTGAATGTTAAGGTTCCTGTCACATATAAACCAGATTAAAGTAATACAGAACATGAATAATCCTAAGTGTGTTTTCGAGAGAATATCATCAAAACTTAAAATAATTTGTGGGGTTCCCAACAATTTCCCCCTTTTTGATGATGTCGAAACCACACTTAACATGATAATCAAAGTAACATATAGCATGTTCTGGTGAGGTTAACAGATTGTTATATGAGTTTGTATAACAAACAAGAGCAGAAATATAATTTTCTGGGCAATGAGATTTTGTCTTCAGAAAAACCACATATATAAATATGAGAGAGATGGGTACAGGGGTAATCAGAAAGACAAAAGTTAAGGTTCATCAAAAACAGACAAGGCAAGAGTAATTATGAAAACCATCTGGAAGCTCCGCCTTTCTTCATCTTCTCTCTTTGTGCATCAGAAACTAGCTGAATGCTCTCGTAAATTCCATCTCTCACCCTGGCGTAATTTGGATCGTGGTTGTCGATCTTTTATCCTTTGATTTTGGCCAGTTGATTGATGTAATTCAAAATGTAGGTCTTGTCTGGAATATTGCTGCCTGGAATTGTTGGGCACACCATATATTCCTTTTCTGGAGCCTTGAGCTGGATTTTGGCATCAGATGCAGCTGTTCTGATCCTCTATATTAGGCTCTGGTCACTGAAGTTTTCCAGGTATCGGATGAAGTCTTCATCTGGAGTTGATTCTGAGTATGTGGGTTCCTTCAGAAAGTATTTGTTCAAGATAAATCCTTGCTTGACCTTCTCCAAGTCATTTTGATCACCTTCTGGAACCCATGCATCAATGGGTGTCTGTTTCTTCAAGGACAGATTCCATGAGAAGAGTTTCTTCTTTCTTTTCTTCGATTGGGTAGTTGATTGAGAGGACTGCTGTTGTGAGCGTTCTGCAGATGATGGCGAGGAGAAGGGTGTTTGGAAGGATTTCTCCTTGGCTTCCAGAGCGGCAATTTTCTTCTCCCTCTCTGCTTGTTTCTTGTAGAACTGAGCTCTGAACATGGGATCACAAGCTTGCTCCATGTTCACCCTAAACAACAGCAATTCAACTATCTGATCACCCTCATCGATTGGCTTCTTGCCTTTGTCACTGGGGGTCCGTTGCATATCAGAAGCCTGTTCTATTTGAGCTTGTTTTGTTCCAAAGAGGGTAGGATCTGGTCTTGGTGGTGTGGTAGGCCTTTCTCTTACTGATTTTCCCATTTCAGCCACAGAGGTTTCTGCTTCTTCCCATACCTCTTCTGTTTGCAAGGTTTTTCCTTTACTCATGCCCTTGCTGCCTTTTCCTCCCGAGATTTCCCCCTTTTCGACATCATCAAAGAAGGTCTTGATGAGTGTGCGAAGTGAGGTAATCTCCTCTGTCATCTTCTCCATTTTCTCTTCGGTATCCGCTTTGAACCCAAGCAATAAGTTGACTGTCTGGTCGGAGGCATCTAGTTTCTGCTCGAGTCTGCTATTCTTTGTGGACAGTGTTTTGTCTTATGTTTCTTGGAGCTCTTCGACAGCAGAGATGCGGGTGGTTTGGTGCTCGAATTCTTCTGGATTCGGATATAGCAGGTCATTTAAAACATCCGTCTGATGTTTCTTCATTAGTTCCACAAATTTCTCTTTTTCAAAGATGGCCAATTGAGAGTGAATGGATAGAGCAACGTCTTCCTTGAGTTCTGTAGAGAGTTGTGCAATCTTATGTCCGACTGCAGTATCGATGGTTGCTTGCTGTTTGGCCAGAAGATCAGCCACCATTGTGGTTGTCTTCTCCACTTTCTCTTCTATGGTGTCTAGTCGAATGTTAATTGTGGCCTGAGCTGGTTCAGTCGCCAGACGATCATCGTCTATCTTCTTGTTAAGCTCTTTCTGGGCTGTGCGGAGCTTTCTTCAGATGTCAGTTTCCATATCATTCACGTAATCTTTCTGATGTTGATTGAAGTCAGAGAGTATCTGGGTGGCCTTCTCTTGTAGAGTATTGCAGGTTTCTGTCAGATAATCTTCGACTCTAAGTGTAATAAGGTTGTCGAGTTGAAAATTGTTGAATGGTCTGGTTTCTCTCTCCAACAGCTTCTCCATCTTGTAGAAATTGATGTTCTTTTTAAGTTTTTGTGCAACTCCAGGTGTGTACAGCTTATCGCTTGGCTCACCATAAATGTTCTGTCCCACCGGAACATCATCCACTGGATCAAGGTTGATGATTGGGATTTTCTTCGTAGGCTTCTTGGATTGTTCTGCTCCCTGTTCTGGTGGTTGTTGTTGTTGTTCTGGTTGAATAGGTTCTTCCGATTGGTCATCTTTATTAGTTGTTTCTTCTAGCACACTAAAAAAGAAATCCATTTTACCCGTGTAAAATGATTTCAGATCGATCTTCAAAAGTTCTGCCTCATGCTTCATGAGTGCAAGGATGAGTTGTGGGTATTCTGATCTGACTTCTTTGACTGTGGTGGCTTGGAGTAGGCTAAGTAAGGTGGCCTCTTCCTTCTTCAGTTCTTCAATTGTTCTAGTCTGGAGCAGCGCATCGAATATATAGTACTCGCTGTCCTTGACCAGCAAGTAGAATTTCACGCGCTTGGCTGCTCCCAGACTCTCTGGAAGAAGGTGAATACCAGGGAACTCTTGGAGCACAGAGTGTTCTGTTTCATTCTCCAGCAAGTTAATAACGCCTTCTGCTTGGCGTTTCTTTTCTTCCTCCTCATCAGTGGATGCAGCCTCCTCTTCATCCTCACTTATTCTCTCCATTCTGTTTGGTGAGGGTGTGGGTGTTCTGGCAGGAGAAAAATCTTTCTCCTGATGCGGGTTAGAACCAGTTTCTGGTTCCACAAATAATGATTCTGTTTGTGGAGCCTCTGGAGGTGTTATTTCAGCCTGTGTCGCCTCCTCTCCTTGTTCTGTTGTGATGTGTTCTGGTTGTTCAGAGTGTTCTGCTGCTGCTTCTGGTGGTGATGGGGATTCTTGAACTTTTCTCAGTCTTTGCCTCTTCTGTTTAGGCTGAGAGGCAGAAGTTTCTGTATCAACAACTTCCCCTTTTAACCGTTGGTCTGCATGCTGCCTTCTCTTTCACCACCTTTTCTTTGGTTGTCTTGCTTTTCGATTTGTCAGCACCTTTGGTAGGTGGAATCCATGTAGGATTAGAGCTTCCCATCTCAAGCAGTACGGCATGATGCACTTCATCTGTAGTCTTGTTGAAGAGTGCTGGATTCAATCCCATGGACATCTCTAGTTGATGTTGATCCTTGGGTATGGTGAGACTTGTGTTGAACTCTACAGCATTCTCCCAAACCTGCTGCTTGAAGAATCGTTCCACCATTAGACTGATTTTGGTGGAATGGCGCAAATTCCTCCTCACTTCCACTGAAATTCCTTTGCCTCTGCTATCCTTGGTGTAGTTTACCAACTTGGCTTCCTTAGCCATCAAATCAAAAAGAATGCGGCTCCAGTTGACTCTAAGATTGAGTACAACTGCTGTGAGAATCATGAATTTCTTCGGCGTCACCTGGTCATAAGAACCACTGTGGTTAAGAAAAATTTTCTGAACCAGTTCAAACAATAGTTTGAACCCAGGTTGGAGAAGAGATCGTTGGAACATCCTCCCATTGTATGAGATGGGTATCACCATCACCATTTCCACCGCTGTTTGGAGTTGTTCAGAGGTGATCTCATCCAACGTCAGTCCCTCATCCTTCACCCGATATGCCTGGTTGATCATTGAAATGACGTTGTAAGTTGTTTTGCTGGTTCTGTCCCCTATGTGCATCAATACATTTGCTTCATTTCCATTCTTGTCACTCTGCCATGTCAGGTAAAAGGTAGCTACTTGTTTTGCCAAAAACATGTTGGGATGCGAAGTGACAATGTTGCAGAATCCTAACAAGTGTATACATGGAGCATATATGTATATTCATCAGTTTATATGTTATTTACTAGTATGAATATCCAAACACATAAACAGTTAATACACACTATAAAGCATTTTTCCACAAGGAAAGTGAGGCAATAGACAATTACGCGTAGCAAGTTGCAGATATATGAAAGATTAATTAACATAAAAACCTTTGCATCGAGTAACCATGGCAAAAATTTCTTCGAGTTTGCGAAACCCGTGAGTGTCAAGGACAGCGTAAGGTTCAGGGGAAAGAAACTTCTGAACCTCGGCCACATGTTGAAGAAATAAAGAGGTTTGAGGTGCCATGATCAAACACAAAATTTTTCGAAAATGGGAGGGTTGCAGAGATTTAAAACTAGAAATTTCTTAAGTGCTTAGAGATAGTAGTGCTCAGTGCGATGTAAGTGAAGGTGAATAGTCCGGTGAATAATGGCGCATATATATAACCAAATAATCAACGACACAGATGAAAGGAATAAAAATTGAAGGGTTGGATGAGTTTCTCCCTTTTAGGTTTTCCCGCTTCGGTCTTTGTTTTGCCGCCTTTCCTTGCGTGTGATATACGCGCTAGATCCTAGGGTTGTAGGAGAGCGTGTGCGTATCTTACTATCCACTGCAACTTTTCTTTTCCTTTTTCTTGCAGAGATTTTCTCGATCACAGTTCCCAAAGGTGTGCTAATCATCACAAATATAGAAGATTTAGCAAATCTAGGTTAGAAAATAGCTTTGCAGACTGTAATCTCGGAGATTGATTATGGAAAGTGACGTCTTTTATCTAGGACGCTTCAATTTTCTCAAAACGTTCCCCCTTGACTTAGTAATTAAAAAAAATAATTTCCACGTGGCACTTTCTTCAATCTGAGTAAGTTATGACACGTGAAATCTTTATTTCCATCTTGGCATTCTGGTAGACATTCTGTTGTTAACAATCTGGTGACTTTCTGTTGTTCTATCATCCAGACTTAGTAATCCAAGCTTTCCACATAGCATCTTAAATCTTTCTTCTGGTAGAGCTTTAGTCAAAATGTCAGCACGTTGGATATCTGTGTGAATCTTCTTGATCTGGATATGCTTTCTCTCCACATGATCTCTAATAAAATGATGTCTCACATCAACATGTTTGCACCTTGTATGAAGTACTGGATTCTGTGTTATAGCTATTGCGCTTGAACTGTCACGGAATATAGGTATCTCCTTTTCTTCGATCTCGTAATCCCTTAGTTGCTGTTTCAACCATAGGATTTGTGCACAATAGCTTCCAGCAGCCATGTATTCTGCTTCTGTTGTTGATGTGGCAACGGATGTCTGTTTCTTTGAGAACCAAGATATCAACTTGTTTCCAAGAAACTGGCACGTACCAGAAATAGACTTTCTGTCCATTTTGCATCCTGCATAGTCTGAGTCAGAATAACCTGTTAGTTCAAAATTATCATCATGCGGATACCAGAGACCAATGTGAGCTGTTCCTTTAAGATATCTAAGTATCTTTTTGGCAGCTTCCATATGTGATTCTTTGGGATTGGCTTGATATCTGGCACATACTCCAACTGCAAATGTGATATCTGGTCGACTTGCAGTAAGGTACAATAGTGAGCCAATGATTCCTCTGTATTGTGTTATGTTTGTTGGTTTTCCTTCTGGATCTGGTTCTATCTTCCCGTTGGTTTGCATTGGGATTTTGACTGATTTGCTGTCTTTCATCCCAAATTTAGTTAGCAGATCGTTGATGTATTTTGCTTGATTTACAAAGATACCATCTGGTAACTGCTTTACCTGCAAACCTAAAAAGAAATTCATCTCGCCCATCATGGACATTTGATATTTAGTCTTCATTAGTTCAGCAAATTTATCACATAAATAGGGAGATTGTGATCCAAAGATTATGTCATCGACATATATCTGGACTAAAAGAATATGTTCTTTGACTTTGATGACAAACAGTGTCTTGTCAACAGAACCTCTTTTGAAACCTGATTCCAGCAGGAATGTTGACAACGTTTCATACCACGCTCTAGGTGCCTGTTTCAATCCATAGACAGCTTTAGCTAATCTGTATACTTTCTGGTCTGGATTTCCTTCTTCAAAACCAGGTGGTTGCTCAACATATACTTCTTCTTCAAGTATACCATTTAGGAATGCACTTTTAACATCCATCTGGTACACTTTGAATCTCTTGTATGCTGCATATGCGAGGAATAGTCTGATTGCTTCCAATCTGGCGACCGGTGCAAAAGTCTCGTCAAAGTCGATACCTTCCTGTTGACTGTATCCCTTTGCAACAAGTCTAGCTTTGTTTCTGACTACCTCACCGTTCTCATCTCGTTTATTCTTGAATACCCATTTGACACCTATCACTCCCTGATATTTTGGTCTGTCTACCATATACCAGACTTGGTTTCTCTTAAACTCGTTGAGTTCTTCTTGCATAGCAATGACCCAGTCTGCATCTTTGAGTGCTTCATAAGTATCTAAGGGTTCAACACGTGATAGATAGCAACTAAGAAGTGCACTTTCTCCATGCATTCTTCTAGTTCTCACTCGATCTGCTGGGTTCCCAACAATCTGTTCGGGAGGATGATTGTCTTGTATCCATCTCCTTCTGCTGGACATCTGTTCTTCTGATATCTCAGGTTCTGGTTTATTTGTTGGGTCCTCGAATTCTGGATGAGATGTTTGAAAAGGATTTTCTACTTCTGGTTCTTCGATTTCTTGATTATTATTCCAACCATTTGTGTCTCTTGATTCTTCGGGTTGATCTTGATCTCGCTCAATATTGTCTCCTTCTTCTGGTTGATTATCTTCTGGTGGAGTTATTGATCTGTCAAGGTTCAGAATGATATGTTATGTTCCCCCTTGCTGTGAGCTTATTGCTTCAGCATTAGATGAAACATCAATATCATTGTCTGCTGTTGTATTCCAGATTAGAATATCTTCTAGAAGAATTCCTTCTGTTCTCTTATCTTTGTTCTGGTCTTGTGTATGATCATCACCTAACTCTCTATCATTGATAAAAGATTCATCAAAAACAATATGAGGTGTTACCTCCACAATATGAGTCTTCTTGTTGTAAACCCTATAAGCTTTACTAACATCAGAATATCCTAAAAATATTCTAGGGTCAGCTTTACTATCAAAGGTTTTCAACTGAGATTTCCCATTATTATGGATGTAACACAAACAACCAAAAGTACGAAAGTAATGTATCCTGGGTTTTCTATTGTTCCAGATTTCGTATGGTGTCTTCCCATGTCTGATGGTGACCACGGATCTGTTCTGTGTATAGCAGGCCGTATAGATGGCTTTTGCCCAGAATTTCTTTGGTAATCTGGTTGCATTAAGCATGGTGCAAGCTGCTTCTTTTAATGATCTGTTCCTTCTTTCAACTACTCCATTCTGTTGAGGTGTTCTAGCTGCAGATGTCTGATGTGTAATTCCCATCCGGTTGCAGTAGTCCTCAATCTTCTGATTTAGGAATTCTGTTCCACGATCTGTTCTGATGGTTGTAACAGAAACTTCCTTTTTCTTGGTGATTTTGTTGAGAAAGTATGGCAGCTTTTCCAATGACTCTTTCTTCTTATGTAAGAAGATTACCCTTGTGAATCTTGAATAATCATCAATGATGACCAGAGTGTATTTTCTACCATTTATACTTAATGGCTTGACTGGACCAAATAAGTCTAAATGTAGTAACTCTAAGATTTTGGTAGAAGACTGAACAGATTTGCTAGAAAATGATGATTTGGTTTGTTTCCCAGCTTTACATGCTTCGCAGATGTGGTTCTTGTCATATACTTGTTCTGGTAATCCTTCGACTAGTTTCTCTCGTGCAATCTTATTGATTGACTTGAAGTTGAGATGACTTAGTCGTTTATGCCATAGCCAACTAGTTTCTGATACTGTCTTAGTGACCAGACATGTCTTAATCTGGTTGTTCCATTGCACAATATATAATCTATCCTGCAATTTTCCGGTAAGGAGAATGTCATCTCCTTCCTTGCTTTTCACAAAACAATTGTTAGCATAAAAAACAATCTGATTTCCATTGGCACATAATTCGCTTACTGAGAATAAGTTATGACTAAGACCCTCGACATACGAAACATTTGAGATGGTGGTCTTGCCAATGGTTATATTACCATAGCCTCTGGTGTAGCCTTTTGAATTACATCCAAAGGTTACTTGTGGTCCTTCTCGTTCCACATAATTTGATAGAGCGTTCTTATCACATGTCATGTGTTTTGAACATCCACTATCAATTATCCAGACTGTTCCCTCTGCTACTTTGCTTCTTCTTGCGGTTCTTCGATCCTGCAATTAAGAAACTTTAGCTACCCTTTCAACAAGTGGGTGCTTGGTTAGTAGCAAATATTCCTTTAGGAACCCAGATAAATCTAGTATCAGGAACACATATATAGCACGTAATCTTTCTTCCAGTATCATCTATTCTGGTTATGGCTTTGTAGACATAAGGATGATTTCTCTCAATGTTGTCCCAATCTATCTTCTTCTTGTTGTTTGAGGATATCTTAAGAGGTGTCTTCTGCTTCTTGTTTTTATATTGAGCATATTGACCTTCTTTCTGATGGTATTTGTTGTTTCCTGTCTCCTTCATCATCAACTTCTGGGGTTGATCTCTCTTGTTCTTGAGATCTTTAATTTGATCTGCTATATTCTTCCTTTCAGGGACAAATTGAGTCTTGATGGAACTTCCATTGTAACCTAGACCGGCTCTCCCCTTCTGTTGCATATCTATAATCATTTCAACTCATTCTTGACTCTTGTTGATTTTGCTCATGTTCTCCATGTTTTTCTTCAATTTCTCCTCCACTACATCATTACTGTGAATTACATCTTTCACCTTGGAGTTGAGCGAATATATTTCTGCATCTTTTGTCTTGATCTGCTCTCCAAGATCATTTATTTGTGCAGAGAACTTGGTTTTTGCTTCACTTAAGAATTTTACAGTGTCATCAGGTTGTCATTTTCCTTTATGACTTCAGAGAACAGCTTCTTAATGCTGGTGTAGGTCTTGAACATTTCATTGATTTCATCCCATGTTACTTCTAGTTCATCCTCATTTTCTAAATCATAGACAGATTTATTTGAAGATAGGGAGACATGTGAGTTTACCTCATTCTGGTTGAGTCCATTGTCTAGACCCATGTAACACTCATCCCAATCTTCATCTGTTTCTCCTGCATAAAATGCTTCATCATCTTCTGATGAACTATCTGTTAGATGACTTGAGCTGCTAGAGTCTTCTTCTGCTATCATAGCTTTACGTTGAGCTTTGAGTTTTCGATCTCTCTTAGCTCGTAGTTCTTCTCTTTGACTTTTAGATAAGTCTGGGCAATCTGTTTTGAAATGTCCTGTTCTCCCACAACCATAACAAGTATAGTCATTAGGGTTAGTGATTTTACCATTACCTCTACTTTTTGTTTTGCCATCAGATCGTTCTGCTTCTTTGTTCTTCTGGTATCTACCTTTGTTGTCTTTGTAGAACCTTCGATATTTTCTCGATCTGATTTCCATCTTGTCCAATCTCTTGGCAATCATTGAGAATTCCTTGAGTAGTTTTTCATATCCTCCTTCTTCTGGTGCGGCAGATGGTTCTGATTCATCTATTTTGCACTTCGCTTTGAAGGCAGTCTCTTTCTCCTTCTTTGAGTTGTTCTCGTTCTTGTTACTGGAGGAATGATCTGGTCCATGAATCCTTCTGATGTCGCATTCATGAACAGCCAAATGATCAAATAGAGCTTCCACGGACAGATCGTTAAAATCAACACGTAGTGGTTGCATTGCTGAATAAATCTCCCAGCTTGGTGGCAGTGCTCTAAGAATCTTGAGATTCTTCTCTCTCTGTGTGTATTTGTTCTTATTGAAGGCAGAAACTTCAAGTAATACTTCAATGAACCTGTTCTTCATCTGCTCGATGGTTTCTCCAGGTTTCATCTTGAATTCATCAAACTTGTTACATGCTGGAGACAGCTTGTTCTCAATCATTGCTTCAGAACCTAGACTGAGATCTCTCAGGGCTTCCCACATTTCTTTGGCTGTATCAAGATCTTGGATCTTAGCCAGATGGACTACTTTTACAGTACTGGAAATAACTCTTTTGGAAAAATCATCAAGATTTGCTTCTCTTCTTTCTTCAGAAGTATACTTTCTGGGATCTTTTAGTACAGCCTCTTTGACCACTCCTGTTTCAGTGATACGAGTTGTTTCTTCTGTAATGGCTAATGGCCCTTCTTCAATTACCTTCCACATCAAGCAGTGATGAGCTTTGAGGCACATCTTGATTCTGAAACTCCACTCTCTGTATCCTTGGATGGAGAATTCTTCGCATGCCCTGATAACAGATGACTCCATAATGACAGATAGGATGCAGATGATGAAAAAGATTTTCTAGATCTATTCAAGTTGACCACGTAGGTATTAACCTTGTGAAACAAAACAATGGTCTTATGAACCACGCTCTGATACCACTTGTTGGTCCCGAAAGAGCAAGGTTTGGTGTATGGGGGAGGGGGGAATACACCAAATACAAACTTTTCAGTTTACTTGATTAATTTAAGAGAGATTTAAGCTTTCTGTATGACAGATTGATCAAAGTGTCAGACCAAATCGACTATCTAATCGATCTTTTTCTGTCCAAGTAGAATCTCTCAAGTGAGTAACACAAAGCAGAGAGTAAGAGTAATCTTATTCTCCAACAGTGTATTGTGTGCGGAATAATGGTGGACTTAGTCGGTACTCTTTGTTTAGAAAATCTTTTGAAAACTTAACAGAATATTTAGGAGATTGATTAAGGATACAATTTCAATGAATAAGCCAGATAGTGAATAAAACAACTGGAATATAGATGCAGAAAGTAAATAACGCAGTTATTTTACGTGGTTCGGGAAACCCCCTACGTCCACGGTCTAATCCAAACTGGATTAGTTATCCACTACTAGGATACTCTTCTTATTTATACTCGCTGAGAACGAG
>JAPKLX010003165.1:0-11512 GCA_026898415.1 Leonotis leonurus | reverse complement strand
AATAAGAAAGAGATGAGAAATTACCTTGAGGTCGACGGCGGCTGGCGGGAGGAGCTCCGGCAAGAGCAGGGAAAAATCGAGAATTTGTGAAGAAACTGAAATTATTAAGACTAGGTTTCAAACCATAATCAAAATTTGGGATGTATAGTTTCAGAAATTAAAATTAAGCTAGAAAAATAGAGAGAAGGAGGAATCTGACCTTCTTCATTGAGGAGGTGCTCCGGTGAGCTTCCCAACCGGGAGCAGTCGCGAGTTGAGAGGGATCGAAGTAGAAAGAGAGAGCTCGAGGAGACAGAGAGAGAGCTCGAGAGAAACAGGGAGAGTGACAGAAACAGAAGAAAAGGAGAGGGTGCAGCGTCGGTGGTGGCGGTGGCGGCGTCGATAGGAAAGGGAAAGAGAAAGATAGTAGCGAGGGAGGGCGAGGGAGATGAAGAACAAATGGTGTTGTCTGGGATTGAGAGAGACAGTAGCGAGAGGGAGAGAAATGGGAGTGAACGGCGCTGAAGGGTGAATGAAGAATAGGGAGAGTTAGTCTAGGGTTGAGAATTTGGAAGAGTCTAGAAATTGGACCCGGGTTACGGGCCGGGTATTGGGCCGGGTTTGACATTATAACTGGGCCAATGAATTTATTAGGATTGGGCCTAGAATTGATAATTGTGGGCCGAAAAATAGAAATCAAAGTGGGTTGGGATTTAAAATCTATTGGGCCGCATAGAAGGAATCAAACGGGCCAGATTAATTATTCAGAATGGACCTATTTAATTATATTAGAATGGGCTCAGATTAAGTTTTTAGAATGGATTAAATTATCTCTAAAAGAATGGATTAATAAATTTAATCTTTGGAAAAGTTAGTAATTAAATGGATTGGATAAATAATTAGATTAGATCCAATAAATCAATTGAGTTATAAAATTTGTAGTAATATTTCAATGAATATTAAATTCTTAAATAGTATTAATTAAATTAATAATATCTAGTAAAGACTTAATTTAGCATTCTAGTTTTGGAATTAAATTATTTCAAATAATTATCTTGAATAATTATAGTACCCATTATTAAATTAATTTAGTAAAGCAAATAAAGTATAAGGGATTAATAAATCAAATAATGATTTAAAATCCTACGAAAATAGTTATAGAAATCTCTAAATACTCGAATATTAGTCGAGCAAAGGATTAGAAAAATTAATGAAATAATAGAATATTATTTCATTTTATTTAGATGAAGTAAATTACATACTCACAAGGAGTATCTTCCTCTTAATTACGATTAAGGTTACGGAAGAAGGAAATACTAAACGAGAAAGAATTCAGATCCTATCGAAGGAAGCTATTCAGGTAGGCTTTCTTATACAACTAAAATTATGTGTGTTGTATCAATTACTATTTCGTTTCAAAAGCATTTTGAACTACAATTATGTGAAGTATTGTCTTGCCAAAAATATTTATATTTTGTATGATACATATTTGCTTGAACTATTATAATCGAATTCGGGTCAGGTGTCCGTGGAAGGTGGCCACCTTCCCGACACACAGAAATGCGGATATGATTGATTTCCCCAGAACTTAGACTGCGCAGTCGAATTTTAAGAATCACAAAAGAATTTATTGAATATAGGTTCTTTAGAGACAAAATCCCTATATTTCACTTATAATGGCATGACAATTATATTAGTACGAATGTGATTTCGGCATGTGTCTACTGAGTACTTTTGTACTCAGCCCTGCATGTATTTATAAATGTGCAGGTTGAGCTGTGATGTCAAGGAGGAGTGCTCAGCGATGGTTTTGTCGAACTCAATTAGCGTTAACTCTTGGGGGTTTACATGTCTTCATACATGTAGACTTAGAAAATGATCCAATTTCCGCTGCAAACACTCTTTTCAGTATTCAGTATTTCCAGACGTTTTAATCAATGACTTATGTATTTTCGTATCGGATACTCAGTACTGAATTTCGTGTACAAAACCTTATTTATTGAAGCACTTATCATATATTCACCTTTGAGTTATTACCCATTTTTCTTATCAAATTCTATATTTTATCCCCGAGTCACGGTCATACCCATCGTTACTACAGTTAGTGAAGGTGGGTCGTGATAGAGTGGTATCAGAGCAACTAGTGCTCTGAACCCGAGAGTCTTTTTGAGTTTCAAGTCTAGTATTGTCCACTAGACTAATTACCGAGTCGACAAAAGCCTAGCACTCCCACGCATCACGCTCGACAAGAAAGAGGTAAGCATCTCATTTATATATGAATGTTTCGATTATAAAGGGATAAACATATCCCTTTGCTTCGATTTTAGAATCGTGAAACTTAAGGTCCTTAATTATGAACATAGATACTTTAATTTGCATGTATCCCCTTTAGAAAAGAGGACTTAGACGAGAACTTAAAAAAACTTTTACGAGTTACTACCGTTAGACTAAGCCCAATTACGATAAGAACAAAAAGGAAAAATCATTCCTTTCATAATAAATCAAGATCACGGCTATGATCCGATAATTTATCGTTTCTACCGTTAGAATCTGAAATAAAATAATAAATCGTTAACTCGATTAATAATGATATAACTATCAGTGAATAATAAATCACAAGTTTAGAATACTCAATAATTCTAATGGTAAGCCTACCATACTAAAAGACTTTACAGAATTTTAACCATTAACTCGAAACGTGTATATCAACCAAACATGGTTCGAAATTTAACTATATTATTATAAATTAATATTTGTGCCTAAGAAGCCTAATTAAGAATTTTCCTTCTTTCCTTATTTGGCAAGGACGATGCGTACTGCACGTAAGAGGATATCTCCACGAGATAGCCCAGCCACCATACTGAGGGCATACCAGACCTATGCCCCGTGCATAGGGGACGACCTTGGCGAGTTCTTGTCGCACTTCCGGAGGATGTGGGAGGCAGCAATACCTCACGGTGCTACTGGCATGGATGGGATCATGAGGTTGACCCAACTGCTACCGACAGACTGGCAGGGTTGGGCGAGGATGATATCTGGGGATTTCATTCACCCCGTTGGCAGGAGCTATGATCGGGAGGGAGACTTTCCGAGATTTGTTGCCACTCTCCAATTCTACTATGATGCCTTCGGCAGCGCACCATTGGGACCCTACATCCGTCCTGGAGATCTAGCACCTGTTGGCGATGTGCCGGCTGTGTGGGCTCCACTGCTGCCTACATTTCTCCCTACTGGCGTGATTCCACTAGCTCCGATGCAGAGCTTTCTGTACCCACCTCACTCACCTGAGATTCAGGGACATCATGACATTGAGGCGGGACCATCTCGTCCGGCCAGAGAGATCCGACCACCGTCTCCATGTCGCAGAGCACAGGCTTCATACCCTATGTCCACCTCATCTTTGGGACGACTGCTGAGAGCCCCGCGTGGGACGCCGATAGTAGATGGTAAGGGCAAGGCCCTAGCTATTTCTGACTCAGAGGACGACTGCACCCGAGTCAAGCCTCCACCGACAGCCACTAGCATGGATTCCCAGAAGAGGGGACTGTCTCCAGATGCTAGGACCTTCTATGCTGACCTGAGGCGTAGGATAGCTGAGTTACGGAGGCCACTGAGGAGAGCCGGGGATAGAGAGGAGGAAGATGAGCAGGATGCTATGGAGGATCCAGAGGAGGATCCAGATGAGGAGGAGGGATGTCATTCCGACCGAGACTGTACCGACTCGACAGCTCACCCATAGTGGTGTGATCTTGTACTGCTTTTGATAGGTGATGTACTCATCAGAAACGGATCATATATATAGACCGTTCTGATTTTATTATTTTGCTAGTACTAGACAGAAACGTTGATCCTACGAGGACCGTTCCGTAACGCTTTAGATTCTCTTTTGTTAGCACGGAAACACATATAGTATGTGTACCGTGACTAAGTACTCTTTTGGATGCCACTTAGGAGGATGATTATCATGACATGTACTTTACTAGTACGTTTGCTTTTGGGTACGTTGTATTGAAGTCCTCGTGGAGGCAATTTTCAGATGTATATATATATGACGGCCTTAGCGGTCATTACAGTATATAGAACTGTCACTATAGTAGATATATATATATATATACATATGTTATGATAATTAACTTGGAATTGAAGATTTTCTCTATATTCTAAATGTTTAATTGTAAATTAAAGAAAAATACCTTAATCAAATAAAATTTTAACCTAACAGAATGCCATCGAGAAGAGCTGGACGCCCAAGGGGCAGTGGTATAGGAAGAGGTCCAAGAATTGTTGAAGAAGGGTATGAAGAACAGCGAGAGCGAACCCCACCCCTCCCACCGCCTGAACAAAGAATCGAGGAACTATTTTTGAGACAGAACCCACCTGTTTTCAACGGAATGGGAGATCCAACTGAAGCGGAAGTTTGGGTGCGAGCCCTAGAACGCATCTTTAATTTTCTACGTTGTACGGATCAAGAGCGCATGACTTGCGTCTCATTTCAACTGACGGGATCAGCAGATTTCTGGTGGGAAGCACGTAGAAAGACCATGACCCCTGAACAACTAGCAAACTTGACCTGGGAAGACTTCAAGACGGGAATATATGACAAATATATCCCTAAGAGCTATCGTAAGAAGAAGGAGATGGAATTTTACAATCTAAAGCAAGGAAGGATGACTGTGATAGAATACTTTCGAGTGTTCTGTGATATGGCACGATATGCGCCAGAATAAGTTGACACGGACGAGAAAATGGCTAAAAAGTTTTGTGCCGGTCTGAGGCACGAAATAAGGATGACATTGGCGAGCCATGGGGGATTGTCTTACACTGAATCCCTCAATCGAGCTCTTGACATTGAGGCTTCTATGCCAGGAGAAAAACATGCACCTACTGCAACACCGATGTCCGCCCAAATACAATCCCAAGGCTTTAAGGAAAAGCGTAAATGGGAGGATAACCAGAACGACTCAACTGCGAAGAAACCATGGGAAGGACAAGCACGTGCCCAAAACATTGGAAAACAGAACCCGAATGTCCGAAAAGGGAACTATCCACAAAAGTTTCCTACTTGTCCCAAGTGCAAGAAGATGCATGGTGGGATATGCAAAGGCAGCGAAGGGTGCTTTGTGTGTGGCCAGAAGGGTCACTTTGCAAACCATTGTTCTACTAAACAACAAGGAACAGGTGGAAGATCTAGCCAGACAACTCCAAATCAACATGTCCGAGCAATTCAGGCTCAACCCCAGAGACATCAGCAACCTCAGCAGTTACCACCACCCCCACCACTACGACCTCAGTACCAACAACGCCAGCATCAGAAATAGCCACGACAGGCCAGGGCTTATGCAATGAAACATAAACAACCTGAAGGAAATCAGGGAAACCTGACAGGTATGGGCACCCTCCTCAACACACTAGTAATTATTTTGTGTGATACTGGAGCGTCCCATTCTTTCATTGCTAAAGCATGTGTAGAAAACTTAAGACTGGAACTAGAACCAATAGAGACAACTATGAGAGTTTCTTCACCTTTGGGAGGAACTACGCTCTCACACATTCGTGCTCTAACCTAAACTTGGATTTAGGATCACTTAGGGTTTTAGCAAATAACCTTAGTGTAATCTCAATGAACAACGTGGACATAATCTTAGGAATGGATTGGCTAGCCGAAAACTATGCCACGATCCTTTGCAACGAGAGACAAATATCTTTCAAAACCCCAGGAAAAGAACCCACAAGCTTCCACGAGATTATGATGAACCGGAAGAAGGCAATTATCTCAGCACTGCAAGCTACGAAGCTAGTAAGGAAAGGATGTTCAGCATACTTGGCTTACTTGAAGGAAGAAGTGGAGGAAGAACGGAAACTGGAAGATGTAGCCATTGTACGGGAATACCCAGATGTATTTTCTGACGAATTGCCAGGATTGCCACCAAATAGGCAATTAGAGTTCACAATAGACCTGGAACCAGGATCAGTTCCAATATCCAAAGCACCTTATAGGATGGCCCCTAAGGAGTTAGAAGAACTCAAGATACAACTCCAAGAACTGTTGGACTTAGGTTTCATCAGACCCAGTGTATCACCTTGGGGAGCACCTGTGCTTTTCGTCAAGAAGAAGGATGGAACACTGAGGATGTGCATAGACTACAGAGGCTTGAACAAGTTGACACTCAAGAACCGATATCCCTTACCCAGGATTGACGACTTGTTTGATCAACTTAAGGGAGCATGTGTCTTCTCAAAGATAGATTTGAGATCAGGATTCCACCAACTGAAAATCCGACAGGAAGATGTTCCTAAAACTGCTTTCCGAACCAGGTATGGTCACTATGAGTTCATATTGATGCCTTTCGGATTAACTAATGCACCCGCAGTATTCATGGACCTAATGAATCGGGTGTTCCACCCATACCTTGACAAGTTTGTCTTGGTCTTTATAGATGATGTTCTTATCTACTCGAGTAATGAAGAAGAGCATGAGAAACATCTAAAAATCACCTTAGAAACCCTCAGAAACAAGAAGTTCTATGCTAAATTCAGCAAGTGTGAATTTTGGCTTAGTGAAGTAATTTTTCTTGGACACATTGTGTCATCTGAAGGAATCAAAGTAGACCCCATCAAAGTAGAAGCTGTGCGAGAATGGAAGTCACCATCGACTCCTAATGAAATCAGAAGTTTCTTGGGATTAGCTGGATACTATAGGAGATTCATCGAAGAATTCTCCAAGATAGCACGACCAATGACGCAACAACTACGAAAGGGAATCAAGTTCAAGTGGTCTTCAGAATGTGAATCCAGTTTTCAGCTTTTGAAGGAGAAGTTGACTACCGCCCCGATACTGGCAGTCCCAGAACCCAACAAAGAGTATGTAGTCTACACAGATGCGTCTAAGAATGGATTAGGTTGCGTCTTGATGCAAGAAGGAAAAGTCATAGCATATGCATCGCGACAACTAAGACCACACGAACTGAATTACCCAACTCACGATCTGGAGTTAGCTGCCATTGTGCATGCTCTGAAAATTTGGAGACACCACCTCTATGGAGTTCGGTGTGAAATTTTCACAGATCACAAGAGTCTCAAGTACTTTTTCGAGCAGAAAGACCTTAATATAAGACAGAGAAGATTGCTCGAATTAGTGAAGGATTACGATTGTGGTATAAATTATCACCCGGAAAAAGCTAACGTAGTAGCTGATGCCTTAAGTCGTAAAACTTCCTCAAAGCTTGCATTTCTTCTAACCCAAGAGAGGGAACTCATAAAGGAATTTGAAAAGATGAACATGGAAATTTTACCACCACCTGAGACAGTAGAAGAAATTCTTGCCACTTTGGTAGTAGAACCTGATTTGAGAAGTAGGATCTTAACTGCTCAAAAGAATGATGAAAAATTTGAGAAGATACGTTTGAAAGTGAGGAAGGACGATGCTACAGGTTATCGCGAAGAAACTGATAATGCTATCACCTTTGAGGGAAGACTATGCGTCCCACATAGTGAAGAACTCAAACAGGAAATCATGAGCGAAGCGCATGATACACCATATACCGCTCACCCAGGAAGTACGAAGATGTACCAGGATTTAAAGAAGAAATTCTGGTGGGATGGTATGAAGAGAGATATTGCATCATTCGTAGAGAGATGTTTAGCTTGCCAGCAAGTGAAGGCCCTACATCAACGACCTTATGGCAAATTGCAACCATTGGAGATTCCGGAATGGAAATGGGAGCATATTGCTATGGATTTTGTGACCGGATTACCCAAATCTAGACGAGGAAACACTGCCATTTGGGTAATCGTAGATCGTCTCACAAAATGTACCCACTTTGTGCCTATAATGATAACTTATGGGTCAGACAAGTTAGCTCAGCTCTATGTTCGTGAAATCAAATTACACGGCGTACCAGTGCCAATTACCTCAGATCGAGACTCAAAGTTTACATCCAGATTCTAGATGAGTCTCCAGAAGGAATTAGGCACAAGGTTGAACTTTAGAACCGCATTCCACCCTCAGACTGATGGACAATCGGAGAGGACCATTTAGACTCTAGAAGACATGTTGAGAACCGTGGTTCTCGACAAAGGTGGAAGCTGGGAAGCAATATTACCACTAATTGAGTTTGCCTACAACAACAGCTATCAGGCGACCATAGAAATGGCTCCATATGAAGCACTATATGGAAGGAAGTGTAGATCGCCACTCTATTGGGACGAAGTAGGTGAGAGAACGATAGTAGGTCCAGACTCAGTCAGTGAGATGATTGAAATTGTCAGACAAATTAGAGGAAGAATCAAGGAAGCTCAGAATAGACAGAAGTCTTATGCTAACACTCGTAGAACCGAGCTACAATTTGAAATATGAGATAAGGTTTTCCTAAAAGTATCTCCTTCTAAGGGAATAATCAGATTCGGTGTTAAAGGAAAACTGAGACCCCGTTTTATTGGACCGTACGAAATTCTGGAAAGAATAGGTCCAGTGGCGTATAGACTAGCATTACCACCGAGCTTTGGAAACGTTCACAACGTTTTCCATGTGTCACAACTCAGAAAATACGTGTTTGACCCAAAACACGTTATTCATCAAGAAGAGATGATTTTGAAACCCGACTTGACCTATGAAGAAAGACCTGAAGCTATATTAGATCAGAAAGTGCAAGAACTTAGAAATAAGTCAATCAAGTTGGTTAAAGTATTGTGGAAACAACATGGACAAGAAGAAGCTAATTAGGAACTTGAAGATAAGATGAAAGAGAAATATCCCGAGTTATTTTATTTGAACGTACCAATTTCGGGATGAAATTTTTATTTAGAGGGGGAGAATGTAATGTCCCGCTATTCTACTAGTAGTTATTATGTATTGAAAATCAGGATAAGAAAATTTCGTTATAAAAGTTTAAAATATTGATTAGCTAATCGATATTAGTAGCTATTATTCGTGCATATTTTAATTATTAGAATAATGATAGATATTATGTGAGTTAGTTTCGAATTAATAAGATTATTCAAAAAGATGAAACTAATTAATTCTTGCGTTGCATAATTGGTTTTAGTTCGATATGGTAATTATAAGCTTAGTTCAATTCAAGACTAAGGTTTTAAGAATTTTAGAATTATTTATATTAGATAAGTGATGAATTAATTGAAGTTATTGCAAAGAAAAGATTAATGCTTAAGAAGTTAGTATCAATGATATGGTATCTTAGTGACTATTTAAATAACATACTAAGTATTTTAATACAATGAAGTATTATAATGATCTCTTGTATTAAACAAGATATATAGTATAAGTGTTATTTATGCACATATGTCACGACCCATCTTCACTAAATGTAGTAACTATGGTTATAATCGTGACTCGGGGATACAATATATTATTATTCAAGATAATTTACTTGAAATAGTTTACCTCTAAACTAAAATGCTAATTAAGTCTCTATTGGATAGTATTAATTTAACTAATACTATTTAAGAATTTAATATTTCATAACTTAGTTGATCTAATTATTAGATTTAATCTAACTAGTAATATCCAATCCATTTAATTTCTAACTTTATCCAAAGATTAATTTTAATCCATTCTTAAGAGATTAATCTAAGTCCATTCCAATTACTTAATTTGGGCCCATTCTACATAATTAATTAGGCCCATTACATTTTAAATCCAAACCCAGTTCATCATCATATTTTTCAGCCCACTATTAAATAAATTTCGGCCCGTAAGATACACTTGACCCGGCTCATTTAATTTATCTTAAATTGTTGGCCCAACTGAATTAATTCCACATTTTAGTGAAATAATTTTGGGCTTCGTCTACTGGGCTCGGCCCACTCGATTCAATTTACCCGGCCCATTCTATAAAGTGACTCCCATGGCCCAATAACTAAATAAATTGGTACGCCCATGTCCAATTTTTACTATGGCACAATAGAGTAACCCATTAACTCCAATTAAGTTAAACTTAACTTAAAAACTTAAAAACCTAAATCTAAATCCCAATTCCCCAACCAAATCGGCACCCCCATTTCTGCCTTTCCCTAACCTTTCACTCCCCCTCACTCACTAGATTCTGGGTCCCTCCGGTCTCTCTACCTTCTCAGGCGAATCGCCGGCGGCTAACCATGGTAGTCGTTCTCCCCCTTCTCTCGAATCTTCTTCTCTCTCGTTTCTCTCTTAGAATACGCGACACACTCAGATTAAACAATCAACTCATCTCTTTCTCCCTTCTTTCAATTCGAATCGGTTCTTCTATCTCTCGGTCCTCTCTCGCTCGTTCTCTCTCTATGTCCTCGAGCTCTCTCTCGCCGGTGCCTCCTCCCAGACGACATGCAGTAGCTCACCAGTCGCCGTCGTCTTCTAGGTAGACCTTTCGGTTATCATTCTTTATAATTTTAGAGTGAAATACTTTTATTTGGGGGTTTTAACATTCTGCATGCTCCAATTTTTCTTCCTAAAAATGTGTTCTTTAATATTCTAAATGGAGTTGGGGTTTTGTTTTAGTATGTGTTCTTTGGCCGAGAACTTTGAGGATTAGGTGGAGAAGGATTTAGCCAGGGTTCTAAAGCTCCAAGGGTTTGGTTTAGTAGGTAATATTATCTGATTTGTTCTTATTCTGACTGAGGGAGATATTTTGGTGTTTGTCTTGTTCTGAATCTGAATATTAAGTATAGCTCTATGTTCTAAAGTCTGTAAATGGTGCAGGAATTGTTCTGAATTGATAAAATATATATATATCTGTATTCTGAATATCTGAAAACAATTGTATAGGTCTGGTATTCTGGAATCTGAACTTGTTTTCCAAGTTACGTTTATGTTCTGGAGTGAATATATATATATTTATATATATTCTGAATCTATAGGTATAGGTGTAGGTTCTATGTTCTAAAATAATATGTTTAGGTTCTGAAATTCTGAAAATAAATTGAAGCATATGCATTTGATAATGAAAAAATTACAAAAAGAATTAAGTTATATTAAATGAGCAATATACTCTAATTGAGTCCTCATATGAAAAAATCTAAACTTTATTGAGTGTGTTAATAAATTGAAAAAAGTTCTGACACGCATTTCTTATGAATTCATGCATGCATGACAAATGTAATGTTTAGATTAATAAAAATTAGAAAAAGAAATATACATTAGAAATATTGATGTAAATAAAAAATATTAAATTAAACAAATTATACTTAATTAAGAAAATTGTATTATTTACACAAATATAATATATTGATATAAAGACTAAATATAATTATAATGATTATTTAATAATGTAGTTTAAAAAAAAGAAAGCATGTTAAGATTCTTTCCTAAGTTATTGAGATCATTTACCAAAATTGAGTTCATGGGGGGTTACAAAATGGTTTACAATGACTTTAATAACCTTTTTATTATGTTTAAGTAAGATGCCATTTATATCTATAAGATTTGATTTAGAATAAATCATCACCATTCATCTAATGAAATGAGAGGTATAGATTCATTCTTATTTCTCACCTAAATATCCATTCTCATTTGATCCATTCCCTATATATATATATATAT
>JAPKLX010004181.1:0-10276 GCA_026898415.1 Leonotis leonurus | reverse complement strand
TCTGCATCCTATCTGTCATTATGGAATCATCTGTTATCAGGGCATGCAAAGAATTCTCCATCCAAGGTTACAGAGAGTGGAGTTTCAGAATCAAAATGTGTCTGAAAGCTCATCACTGCTTGATGTGGAAGGTAATTGAGGAAGGACCTCTAGCCATTACTGAAGAAACTACTCGCATTACTGAGACAGGAGCAGTTAAAGAAACTGTACTAAAAGATCCCAGAAAGTACACCTCAGAAGAAAGAAGAGAAGCAAATCTAGATGATTTTGCTAAAGGAGTTATTTCCAGTAGTGTAAAAGGAGTCCATCTGGCAAAGATCCAAGATCTTGATACAGCCAAAGAAATGTGGGAAGCCTTGAGAGATCTCAGTCTAGGATCTGAAGCAATGATCGAGAACAAGCTATCTCTAGCATGCAACAAGTTTGATGAATTCAAAATGAAACCAGGAGAGACCATCGAGCAGATGAAGAATAGGTTCATTGAAGTACTACTTGAAGTATCTGCCTTCAAAAAGAATAAATACACACAGAGAGAAAAGAATCTCAAGATTCTTAGAGCTCTACCACCGAGCTGGGAAATTTACTCAGCTATGCAACCTCTACGTGCTGATTTCAATGATCTATCTGTAGAAGCACTCTTTGATCATCTATTTGTCCATGAATGTGACATCAGAAGGATTCACGGACCAGATTACTCCTCCAGCAAGAAAAGCGAGAATAGCACAAAGAAGGAGAAAGAGATTGCCTTCAAAGCGAAGTGCAAAACAGATGAATCAGCATCATCTGCTACACCAGAAGAAGGAGGTTATGACAAGTTACTCAAAGAATTCTCAATGATTGCTAAGAGAATGGACAAAATGGAAGTCAGATCAAGAAAGTACCGAAGGTTCTACAAAGACAACAAGAGTAGATACCAGAAGAACAAAGAAGCAGAACGATCTGATGACAAAACAGAAAGTAGAGGTAATGGTAAAACCATTAATCCTACTGACTATACGTGTTATGGTTGTGGGAGAATAGGTCATTTTAAAACCGATTGCCCAGACTTATCTAAAAGTCAAAGAGAAGAACTACGAGCTAAGAGAGACAGAAAACTAAAAGCTCAACGTAAGGCCATGATAGCAGAAGAAGAAGATTCTAGCTCAAGTCATCTATCTGATAGTTCAACAGAAGATGATGAAGCATTCTTTGCCAAAGAAGAAGAAGACTGGGATGAATGCTATGCAGGACTAGACAACGGTCTAGATGATGTAGAGGTACAATCCTGCGATTCTAACTCTTCAAATAATACTGATCTGGAACAGGAAATAGTAGATCAAGATGAATACTCTTGGGATGAAGTCAATGACATGTTCAAAAGCTACTCGAGCATCAAGAGATTATTCAAAGAAGTAGTTGAAGAGAATGAAAGGATGAAGAAAACAGAACAGATACTGAGTACTGCTAACACACAGTTCGTTGTTAAAATTGCTGATCTGGAAGAACAGATTAAAGGAAAAGACAATGAGATTCATTCGCTAAATTCTAAGGTCAAAGATCTCATTACAAGAAACAATGTTGCTAAAGAGAAGATAAAGAAAGGGAAGGAAATGATATACAAGAGTGATGAACGTGCCAAGCTGTTAATCAACATTCAACAACAGGGTACATCTGGATTAGGATATCCAGGTCATTCAGAGAAATCCTCTAGCTCCATGAAATTCGTACCAGAAAGGAAACAGATTCCAGATCAGGTGATAAACCTCAGAAACAAGAAAGAACAACCACAGAAGATGATGATGAAACAGACCAGCAACAGACAGTTCCATCAAGTAAAGGAACAACCAGCAGGTTACAAAGAAAGAGTTCACAAAAAGAATGTCAACAGGACATTACCTAACCAGAATGTCAACAGGACGCCATCTACAAATAAAGGATTGAAGAATGGTGAAATAAAGAGATACCATCCATCTATTTTTCATTCTGTATCAAAAGTTGATAATGATGGAAATATTATTACTTGTTATATTGCTGTCCCCAACCCAAAAATGTTCTGGATTCGACAGGGAACATTTGCTAATAACCAAGCACCCAAATATTGAAGGGTAGCTAAGTGTATTTAATTGCAGGATCAGAAGACTGCAAGAAGGTACAAGATAGCAAAAGGAGCAATCTGGATAATAGATAGTGGTTGTTCAAAACACATGACGTGTGACAAGAACCTACTATCAGACTACATAGAGAAACCAGGACCTCATGTCACTTTTGGATGTAATTCAAAAGGATATACCAGAGGGTATGGAAACATAAAAGTAGGCAAGACCACCATCACAAACGTATCATATGTTGAAGAACTTAGCCACAATCTATTCTCTGTAAGTCAGTTCTGTACCAATGGTAATCAGATTGTCTTTGATGCTAACAATTTCTCGGTTAAGAACAAGGAAGGAGATGAGATACTCCTTACTGGGAAACTGCAGGATAAATTATACATTGTGCAATGGGACAACCAGATTGAGACATGTCTAGTCACTAAGACAGTTTCAGAAACTAGTTGGCTGTGGCATAAACGATTAAGCCATCTCAATTTCAAGTCAATCAATAAGATTGTACGAGAGAAACTAGTTGAAGGACTACCAGACCAAATATATGACAAGAATCACATCTGTGAAGCATGTCAAGCTGGGAAGCAAACCAGAACATCATTTTCCAGCAAATCTGTCCAGAGCTCAACCAGAATATTGGAGTTACTACATTTAGACTTATTTGGTCCAGTTAAGCCATTAAGTATAAATGGTAGAAAATACACTCTAGTTATCATTGATGATTATTCAAGATACACATGGGTAATCTTCTTATATAAGAAGAAAGAAACTCTGGAGAAGCTGCCAAACTTTCTTAACAAAATCACCAAGAAAAAGGAAGTTTCTGTTACCACCATCAGAACAGATCGTGGAACAGAGTTCCTAAACCAGAAGGTTGAGGATTACTGCAACCAGATGGGAATTACACATCAGACATCTGCAGCAAGAACTCCTCAACAGAATGGGGTAGTTGAAAGAAGAAACAGATCACTAAAGGAAGCAGCTCGTACTATGCTCAATGCAACCAGATTACCAAAGAAATTTTGGGCAGAAGCCATTTATACAGCATGCTACACACAGAACAGATCAGTTGTTACCATCAGACATGGGAAGACACCCTACGAGATATGGAACAACAGAAAACCCAGGATACATTATTTTCGCTCTTTTGGCTGTCTGTGTTACATTCACAACAATGGGAAATCTCAGCTGAAAACCTTTGATAGCAAAGCTGATCCAGGAATATTCGTAGGATATTCTGATGTTAGCAAAGCTTATAGGGTTTTCAACAAGAGGACTCACATTGTGGAAGTAACACCTCATATAGTTTTTGATGAATCTGTTATTAGTGACAGAAACCTAGATGTTGATCAAACACAAGACCAGAACAAGAACCAGAAATCAAAAGGAATTCTGCTAGAAGATATCCTAATCTGGAATACATCAGAAGAGAATGATGTTGAAATTCCAAACAATGCTGAAGCAGTAAGCTTGCAGCAAGGGGGAACAGAACAGACAACCTTAACCATACCAGAACACAATCAGCCAGAAGAAGAAAACAATTCTAATGAGCCAGAACCAGATCAACCCGAAGAATCAAGAGATACAAATGGTTGGAATAATGATCAAGAAGAACCAGAAGCTGAAAATCCTTTTCAAACATCTCATCCAGAATTCGAGGATACAGCAAATGAACCAGAACTTGAGATATCAGAAGAGGAGATATCTAGCAGAAGGAAATGGATTCAAGAAAATCACCCTTCTGAACAGATTGTTGGGAACCCAACAGATAGAGTGAGAACTAGAAGAATGCATGGAGAAAGTGCACTTCTCAGTTGCTATCTATCACGTGTAGAACCCTCTGACATCTATGAAGCACTCAGAAATGCAGACTGGGTCATAGCTATGCAAGAAGAGCTTAATGAGTTCAAGAGAAACCAAGTCTGGTATTTGGTAGACAGACCAAAACATCAAGGGGTGATAGGTGTAAAATGGGTATTCAAAAACAAGCGAGATGAGAATGGAGAAGTAGTCAGAAACAAAGCAAGACTAGTTGCAAAGGGATACAATCAACAGGAAGGTATCGACTTTGATGAGACCTTTGCACCAGTGGCCAGATTGGAAGCAATTAAGCTATTTTTAGCATATGCTGCATACAAAAGGTTTAAAGTATACCAGATGGATGTTAAAAGTGCATTCCTAAATCGCATACTTGAAGAAGAAGTTTATGTTGAGCAACCACCTGGTTTTGAAGAAGAGAATCCTGACCAGAGAGTATATAGACTAGCTAAAGCTGTCTATGGCTTAAAACAAGCACCCAGAGCGTGGTATGAAACATTGTCAACATTCCTACTGGAATCAGGCTTCAGAAGAGGTTCTGTGGACAAGACACTGTTTGTCATCAAAGTCAAAGAACACATTCTGTTGGTCCAGATATATGTCGATGACATAATCTTTGGATCACAATCTCCCTATCTGTGTGATAAATTTGCAGAACTAATGAAGAACAAATACCAAATGTCCATGACGGGGGAGATGAATGTCTTTCTAGGATTGCAGGTAAAGCAACTTCCAGAAGGTATCTTTGTTAATCAAGCAAAGTATATCAATGATCTACTAGTCAAATTTGGGATGAAAGACGGCAGAGAGGTTAAAATCCCAATGCAATCCAACGGGAAGATAGATCCAGACCCAGAAGGAAAACCAGCTAACATCACACAATATAGAGGGATCATTGGATCACTATTATATCTCACTGCAAGTCGACCAGATATCACTTTTGCAGTTGGAGTGTGTGCAAGATATCAAGCCAATCCCAAAGAATCCCATATGGAAGCTGCCAAAAAGATACTTAGATATCTTAAAGGAACAGCTCACATTGGTCTCTGGTATCCACAAGATGATAACTTTGAACTTACAGGCTATTCTGACTCAGATTATGCAGGATGCAAACTGGACAGAAAGTCTACTTCTGGAACATGTCAGTTTCTTGGAAACAAGTTGATATCTTGGTTTTCAAAGAAACAAACATCAGTTGCCACATCAACAACAGAAGCAGAATATATGGCTGCTGGGAGTTGTTGTGCACAAATTCTATGGTTAAAACAGCAACTTAAAGATTATGAGATTGAAGTAAATGAGATACCTATATTTTGCGACAGTTCAAGCGCAATAGCCATAACACAGAATCCAGTACTTCACACAAGATGCAAGCATGTCGATGTGAGACATCATTTTATCAGAGATCATGTAGAAAGAAAGCACATCCAGATTGAGAAAATCCATACAGATATTCAACGTGCTGATATACTGACAAAAGCTCTACCAGAAGAAAGATTTAAGATGCTGTGTGGAAAGCTTGGATTACTAAGTCTGGATGATAGATCACCAGAGAGTTGTCAACAGAAGGTCATCATATAGTTGTCAACAGAAGGTCACCAGATAGTTGTCAACAGAAGGTCACCAGAGAGTTGTCAACAGAAGGTCACCAGATAGCTGACAACAGAAGGCTACCAGACAGTTGACAACAGAAAGACAACAGAAGATTGACATCAGAAAGTTACCAAAATATTCACAATGTCTAATCTAAAGAAAGTGACACGTGGAATCTATTTCTTAATTACTAAGTCAAGGGGGAATTTTCTACGAATCGGAAGCGTCTTAAGAGACATGGCGTCACTCCGTACAATCAACACCCGAGATTACAGTCTGAAAAAGTTACCTTTTTGATCTAGATTTACTAAAATCTTTATCTTAAATGATTATTAGCCCACCTTTGGGAACTGTGATCGAGAAAATCCCTGCGAAAACAGGAAAAAGGAAAGTTGCACTGAAGGAAAAGATTTGCACGCGCTATTCTACAACCCTAGAATCTAGAGCGTACATCACACGCAAGTAAACGCGGCAAAATAAATGAAAGAAGCGGGATAATCTAAAAAGGGAAGATATTCAGCCTATCTTTTACTTATTTACCTCCTTCATCTTCCTTATTCATCGTTATATATATGCGATATACATCTCTGAACTGTTCACCTTCACTTCATCGCACTGAGCACTACTCTCTTTAAGCAGTTAAGAATTTTTCTCAAAATTTCTGCAAATCTCTTTTCAATCATTTTGCGTTTTCATCATGGCACCACAAATTTCTCTATTTCTCCAACACGTTGCCGAGGTTCAAAAGTTCCTTTCACCTGAACCATATGCAGTTCTTGACACCCATGGATTTCAAAAACTTGAAGAAATCTTTGCCATGGTCACACGCTGCAAAGGTTTTAAGTTTATTAAATATTTTTTTTTATCTGCGAATTATTACATGTATTTGCCTTACATGATCTGTGAACCGTTAAATATGTTCTATCTATCTAAGTTACTGTTCATGTGAGAATATTCATATGTGTTCATATAAACTGATGAATATATCTACATTTGTGTTGAATGTTCTTATGATGTTAGGGTTCTGCAACATTGTTACTTCACATCCGAATATGTTTTTGGCAAAACAAGTCGCCACGTTTTATCTAACTTGGCAGAATGACAAGCATGGATTTGAGGCAAACGTGCTAATGCCGATTGGTGATAGAACAAGAAAAACCCCATACAACGTGATTGAAATGATCAACCAAGCATATAGGTTGAAGGACGAAGGTCTATCCTTGGAAGAGATTACTTCTGCACAACTGCAAGAAGCAGTGGAATTAGTGATGGTGATACCGATAAAATACACTGGCAGAATGTTTCAACGATCCCTACTTCAACCAGGATTCAAGCTATTACTCGAGATGATTCAGAGGATATTCCTGAATCACAGTGGGACGTATGATCAAGTGACCCCTGAGAAATTCCGAATTCTCACAGCAGTTGTCCTCAATCTTCGAGTCAACTGGAGCAGAATATTGTTTGAACTGATGGCCAAGGAAGCAAAATTGGTCACTTATACCAAGGATAACATAGGCAGAGGCACTTCGGTGGAAGTTAGAAGAAATCTACGACACTCCACCAAGATCAGCTTAATGGTGGAAAGATTTTTCAAGCAGAAAGTCTGGGATGATGCAGTAGAATTCAACACTAATCTTTCCATACCCAAAGATCAACATCAATTGGAGATGTCCTTGGGACTAGCACCACAATTTTTCAACAAAATACCTGATGAAGTACACCGTGAAGCAGCACTGGAAGTGGGTTGCTCTAATCCTACTTGGATGCCACCTTCTAAAGGTGTGGAGAAGCAGAAGGGCAAACCCACAAAGGAGAAAGTGGTGAAGGAGAAGACTACTCGCAAGACTTCAGTCAAGCGAGGTAGCTCTGTTGAGACAGAAACATCAGCTTCACAACCAAAGCAGAAGAAACGCAGATTACAGAAGGTTCAAGAATCATCACCACCACCAGCAGAAACAGCAGAGCAATCGGATATACCAGAACAAGAAGTAGAAGTATCAAAGGAAGCAGCAGAACAAACAGAAACGCCAGCAGCTGAAGTGGAACCAGAAACCAGCCATACTCCAAATCCCGAGAAGGATTTCTCCCCTGCTAGAACAGCTACACCCTCACCACATCGAATGGAGAAAATCAGTGAGGAAGAGGAGGAAGAGGGAGGAGAGTCAACAGACGAGGAGGATGTCAGGAAACAACAAGCTGAGAGTGTAATCAACCTGCTGGAGAACGAAGCAGCACACTCTGTTCTACAGGAGTTCCCTGGAATCAACCAGCTGCCAGAGAGTTTGGGAGCGGCAAAGCGTATCAAATTCTACCTGCTGGTCAAGGACAGCGAGTATTATGTATTTGATGCCCTGCTCCAACTCAAATCATTTCTGGCCTCATGCACCAAGAGGCAGAAAGTTTGAAGATTGATCTACCAACACCACAACCCGAAGTTCACATGGCTGAAGCTGCACCAATACAACAACCACAACAAACAGAGCAGGGAGAAACTTCATCCCAGAAGCCTGCCAATAAAACGCCTATCATCGATCTTGATTCAAGCGAAGATGAACTAGTGGGCCAGCACATTGGCGGGGAGCCGAGCAATGAAATATATACCCATGGTGCTGCACAGAAGTTGAAGAAACACGTCAACTTCTACACCATGGAAGAACTCTTGGAAAGAGAGCCCAAAACATTCAACAACTACCAGCTGGACAACCTGATCACCCTTCGCGTTGAGGATCAGATGACGGATATCTGTAACTCTCTTCAAGAGAAGGCAACACAGATACTCTCTGATTTCAATCAACACCAGAAGGACTACGTGAACGACATGGACCATGACATCAGAGCCAAGCTCCGAACAATCAGAAAGGCGCTCGACAAGAAAATTGATGATGATAGAGTGGCAAATGAAGCAGGACAAGCCAAAATCAACCTTCGCCTGACTGGCATAGAAGGAAAAGCAGACAAGGCCACTGAATTGATAGCTGATCTTCTGGCAAAACAGATCGAAACCATTGATGCTGTTGTCGCACAGAAAGGCATTCACCTTGCTGCTCAACTGAAGGAAGACACTGACCTGTCCATCCACTCCCAACTAGCTCATTTTGAAAATGAAAAATTTGTGGAGCTGATGCGGAAACACCAGGTCGCTGTCTTAAATGACCTTCTCTACCCCAATCCCGAAGAGCACGAGCAGCAAGTCACTCGCATCACTGCTGTAGAAGAATTACAAGAAACTTATGACAAAACCTTGTCAACCATGAACAGCAGGCTGGAGAAGAAGATAGACGCCTTTGACCAAACAATCAACCTTCTGCTTGGATTCAAAGCAGATGCTGAGGACAGAATGGAGAAGATGTCCGAGGAGATAACCTCACTTCGAGCACTCATCGAGACCATTTTTGATGATGTCAAAAAGGGGGAAATCTCTGGAGGTAAGGGAGGCAAGGGAGGCAAAAGGAGCAAGGGCTTAACTGAAGCAACAGATGCTGGAACAGAAACACCAGCACCAGCCCAACCAAGACCAACCACACCACCGAGACCTGACCCCACCCTACTGGGATCAGAACAAGCTCCACCAGCACTAGCACCAGCACCTCAGATCCCAGACAAAGGCAAGAAACCGATAGATGAGGGAGACCAGATAGCCGAACTGTTGCTGTTTGGTGTGAGCATGGATCAAGCCTGTGATCCAGTGTTCAGAGCGCAATTTTACGAAGAACAGGCAGAGAGGGAGAGAAAGCTGGCTGCCCAGGAGGCTAAAGAAAAATCTTTTCAAACTCCCTTCTCTTCACCTTCATCAACAGAGCGCTCGCAGCAACAGTCATCTGCTTCGACCACCCAGTCCAAGAAGAAAAAGAAGAAACCATTCTCTTGGAACCTATCTCTGCAAAAGAAGACACCAACTGACGCATGGGTTCCAGAGAATGATCAAACTGACTGGGAAAAGGTCAAACAGGGCTTCATTCTGAACAGATTCTTCATAAAAGAGCCTACATATTCAGAGTCTATTCCAGATGAAGACTTTAATCGCTACTTGGAGAATTTCAGTGATCAAGGGCTTATTCAAAGAATCAGAACAGCAGCAGCTGACGCTAAAATCCAGATCAAGGCACCAGAGAAGGAATACATGATCTGCCCAACTATACCAGGCAGCAATCTTCCAGACAAGACATATATTTTGAATTACATCAACCAACTGGCAAAAATTAAAGGCTACAAGATTGACAATCACGATCCAAATTATGCCAGGGTGAGCGATGGAATCTATGAAAGCATCCAGCTAGTGTCCGATGCACAGAGAGAGAAAATGAAGAAAGGCGGAGCAGCTAGATGGTTCTCCTAAGTTAGATCTTATTTCTTGTCTTCTGCTCTGTTGTCTCTCTGTCATTTCTAATGACAACTTGTACTCATCAATTCATATATCTATGAATATGGAGTTCTTTTATCTTATTGCTGCTTACTGTTATTCATCTTAAATAACAAAAAGCTAATCTCTCCAGAACATGATACATGCTAACTTGATTACGCTGACTAAGTGTGGTTTTGACATCATCAAAAAGGGGGAAATTGTTGGGAACCCCACAAAATAGTCTAAGTTTTGATGATGTTCTCTCATGCACACACTTGGCATTATTCATGTTCTGTACCATTTCTGTTAGTTGTTATAGACCAGATAGTCGAAGCCAGTCCAACCAGAAAGTTAAACCAGCAAGTCTCAGACAGAAAGCTGAAGCAAGACAACTTCAACCAGAAAGTTAAACCAGCAAGTCTCAGACAGAAAGCTG
>JAPKLX010004064.1:0-10370 GCA_026898415.1 Leonotis leonurus | reverse complement strand
TGATGACTCAATCGTTCTGGTTCCTCGCTGTAGGTATCGATCTGGTCATCGATCTGGTCGCTGTCTGTTACAGCAGATCGATTCTTCTTAGATATAAAGCATTGACTTTCATTCTATTCTATTTTGAGAATGACTTCTATAGGAACATCTCCTTTACATTTTAAGTCATCTCCTAATCTGTTCCATAACAGAAAACGCCTTATCCATAGTGATCTGGTTTTAGATGAAGAACAGATTAAACATATAAACAATACTAAGTGTGTTTCGAGAGACCATCATCAACACTAATCTTAGGGTTCCCAACAATTTCCCCCTTGTTGATGATGTCGAAACCACACATTACAACAAGATCCTATCAGCGCATAAAGAACGATCTAGTCTGGTATCCAGATTGTTGTGAGTACGTTATTAAGTTTATAACGTTTTAGGATAATTTATATGTGTTCTAGACAATGAATTGTTGTCATCAGAAACTCAAAATGGATTTCATATATTGATAAGAAGACAAGTGAGGTTATAGATAGACAGAACAGAACATAAGAAAAGGCAGATCATAAAGATATAAGAAGTAAGACTACTATCTGCTTTTTCTTCTCTCCTCTTGTTGCTTCTTCATCTTTGCTCTGGTCTCATCAGAGATAAGCTGCACGCTTTCGTACACCCCTTCTCTTACCCTTATGTAGTCAGGGTCTTCAGCATCCACCTTATACCCTCTGTTTTCTGCCAGCTGATTTATAAAGTTTAGCAGAAAAGTCTTGTCTGGAAGGTCTGTCCCAGGGATGGTAGGACAGGTTCTGAATTCCTTCTCAGGAGCAGTTATAGTGATCTGGGCTTTGGCAGCTGGTGCTCTGATCTCCTCTACCAGATCCCTTGCATCATTTCGATCCATATACAGGTCGAAGGCTTCATTAGGTGTCCCCTCACAGTAGAGTGGTTCTTTGAGGAAATAGCGACACATAATGAACCCGTATTTCAGACCTTCAAGACCTTCCTTCAAATGATCTGGGACCCAGTTGGTCTCTTCCTGTTTGGTCAGTGATCTTCGGATAGGAGCAGAAGAGAACCAGCTGGATCCTGCTCTTTTCTTTTTCTTGGGTGGTTGGGATGATCTGCTTGGAGTAAATGTCTTCTGTGCTTGGAATGAAGGAGAGCTGGCTGGACTAGGTCGATCTGGTATGATAGCTGGTTTCTTTGCAGTTGATGCGCCAGATCCAGACAAGCTCTTCTGTTTCTCTTATGCTGCTTTCTCTTTCTTCTTCTCCTGTGCAGCAGATGGCAGCTTTTTCTTCCCAATCCCTTCCCCCTTTTCGACATCATCAATAAATGATTGAATGAATGTCTTGAGGGAGGTGACCTCGGTCTTCAACTCTGCGACCTCTTTGTCCGATTCAAATCTGCTAGACAGCAGCGATGTAATGTTCAGATTTGAGTCATTGATCTGTTTCTGAAGAGAAGCCTGTGTGTTGGCCAGGTCAGATTTGATCTCTTCTTGTGCTGCTTTGATATCCGCTGTTTTATCAAAATATGAAGTGATGAGGGTGGAGGTTGGGTAGCGCAGGTCACGTAGTTTCCTTTCAACAAAATTTCTCCCATCAACTTCAAACTGCCTGAGCATAGCTTTGGTATGGGAGATTGTTTCCTTGATAACATCAGCTGCTATCCCATCAGTCTGAGCCTTCACTATGTCGTGCACCATATCTTTCTCTTTTTCTGCAAAGGCACTGATGATTTTGTACATCTCCTTCACTTTGAATTCAGTTGAAAATAGATTTTGATCAATCTGTGCTTTCCTCTCATCAGCAGCAGCCCGATCATCATCTAGTTTCTTGTTGATCTCTTCAATCTTCAGTCTACAGATGCGCCTTAGATCAGAGTCGACCTGATTGACATGAGTTTGCAGGTGGTCGTTGAACTCTGTGAGTATGCGGGTGGCTTCATCTTGAACTGTGGTCAGTGTTCCATACATGTACTGATCCACCTTCTTGGAGATGAGATCTCTGATTTGTGTATGAGACAGTGATTGATGTTGGTCCATCAATATGTCTTCCAAGGTGTATGTCTGCACATGTATGTTCTGTGCAGCTGCAACAGCAGGAGTGATGATGTCATTGGTGAGCTCGCCGCCTATAGTTTGTCCAAGGAGGTCTTCCTTTGCTGGTGCAGGTGGGGTTGTGATCTGCACATCAGTTTCAGTCATGACCGCGTCTGGTGTAGATTCTGCTATTGCTGCACCCTGTTGGTGAGCATCAGTTGGAATTTCAGTTTCTTCTTTATCGACCACACTGTCATAGAAGTCTAGCTTTCCTGCCTTCTCATAGATTTCTCTCAGATTGACCTGTAACTTCTGAGCTTCTAGCTGAGCGATGGCAAGGATGGATTGTGCGTAGCTTTCTCTTAGCTCAGTAACAGATGAGATTTCAAAGATGTTTAACAATGTGGCTTCCTCTGCCTTGAGCTGGTCAATTGTTCTGATTTTCAGCAGTGCATCTAAGACATAGAATTCCTTGTCTTTGATCAGCAGCAGCAATTTGACTCTTTTAGCTGCATCGTAGCTCTCTGGTGTGAGCTGGATGCCTGGGAATATACTGAGAACAGCTCGGTCTGCTTCTGCTTCAATCATATTCACTATTGATTGTGCTGTATTCTTCTCCACATCTTCATCGGAAGATTCAACTTCTTCTTCATCTTCCTCATTGATCTGTTCTAAGGGTTCAGCAGAGGATGAGCTGATCGTGTGAGCTGGGGAGAAGTCCCTTGACTGATCTGGGTGTACAGTTGACAGAGGCTCCACATCTTCTGGTTCATCAACCAGCATAACAACTTCTGCCTCCTCAACCTCCTGTTGAGGGATGACAACTTCTGCAGCAGTTGGGGCTTCAGTCTGTATCTCTGCGGACAGTTTGTGAAGCCGCCTGCGTTTTGGTTTAGGCTGGGCTGCTGTAGAAATATCAGTTTCAACAGAACTGGCCCTCCTGGTCACTCTCTTGGAGGGGGTTCTCTCAGCTGGCTTCTCCTTGGTGACCTTAGATTTTGTGGAGTGATCTGCTGGACCAGATGGAGGAATCCAGATTGGATTCGAGTTCCCCATCTCCATCAGAGCATTAAAAACTATAGGGTCCTTTGCTCTGGTGATCAGATTTGCTGAAATGCCCATCGACATTTCAATCTGATGTTGGTCCTTTGGAAAGTGCTGTTTCGCATTGAACTCAATTGCTGAATCCCATTGGTGATGGGGGAAGAATGATTCCAGCATAAAGCTGATCTTTGTGGAATGTCGAAGTGTGCTCCTTTTAACTTCAATGCCAGGGGAGCTGCCTTTCACGAATAGGATCATCTTGGCCTCCTTTGCCAAGAGATCGTATAAGATCCTGCTCCAGTTGACAGGCAGATCAAGAACCACTGCAGCTAATATCCTGAACTTTTCAGGAGTGACTTGGTCGTAGGATCCATTGTGATTTAAGAAAATCCGCTGAACGAATTCAAACAGGATCCTGAACTCTGGTGCGAGAAGTGAGCGAACAAACATCCTGTTTGTGTAATGGATGGGCACGATCATGACCATCTCCACAGCTTCTTGCAGCTGTTCGGCAGTAATTTCACCCAGTTCTAACCCCTCATCCTTGACTTTATAAGCAGCGTTGATGAGGTTGATAACATTGTAGGGAGTGTTGCTGACAGTATTCCCTTTACTGACCCTTATGGTGGCCTCATCTCCACCTCTCTCTCCCTGCCATGAGAGGTAGAAGGCAGCAACATCCTTGGGTAGGAAGTGCACCGGGTGTGAAGTAATTATATTGTAGAAACCTACATAGAACACAGTAGTACAGATGTGAGCACTATCCTTCCATCAGTGAAGTATAAGTGCCACAGAAACAGTTTATGCAGTTCTATGATATTGATAGAGATCACAGACAAAGGAATAGAAACAGAGAAAAAACAAGAGTAAAAGCATTTTGAATATGAATAAGAGTTTAAAAAAAATAAGAAACCTTTGCACTGACGAACAAGATCGAATGCCTTTTCCAGTTTATGAAACCCGAAGGTATCAAGAACCGCGAAAAGGTCTTGGTGAATATAAGGTTTCAGAAAACTTGCTTGCTCGAGGAAAATGGAAGATTTTGGTGCCATTTTTGCTAAAGAACAGAGTTTTGCGAAGGAAGAGAGAACTTTGGAAGGCAGAGAATTTTCTAAGTGTTCGAGAAAATATGTAAGTGTAAGTGATACACGAACCGCCTTATCAATCTATATACGCTAAAGAGAAGATAAGTAAAGTAATAAAATATTGAGAAATCCATCCCTTTTTCAGCTTTCCCGCCTTTCCAAGTACTAGGTTTTCAACCCATAGCCGCCTCTCTTCATTGTGTGATGCACGCGCTATAATTTAACGGTTGTGATGTGGTGCGTTGTCTTGGTTGCAGTCTTTTATCTCCCTTTTTCTTGATTTGGTAGATATTTTCTCGATCACGTCTCCCAATTACTGTATGTAATCATCAAAAATAAAAGATTTGATATCTAATGTCAGAATATAGATATTAGTCGCCGTGTATGGTTGACCTTTCCCCCTTAATCAAGTAATGGATTACTAATTAATAAGAAATATATTAATTCAGTATCCACGTGGCATTAAGTAATCTGGTAAAGGTCAATCTCATTTATGGTGAAGACTATCGATCTGGTTGACTCCTTTAGTAATTCCCAGTTGGAATTCGATTAATCTGTATTGACATATACTTAGTGATCTGATATCAATCTGTACCATGATGATCTGGTTTTGTTTCCCTGTTGGAATATTAAATTTGATCTGGTTAGATCAATCTGGTCCTATCATCAAGATTTAAGAGTCCTAATTTTCCACAAAGCATCTTAAATCTTTCTTCTGGTAATGCCTTAGTGAGAATGTCTGCTCTCTAAATCTCAGTGTGTATTTTCTCAATCTGTACATGTTTTCTTTCAACATGATCTCTTATAAAGTGATGTCTCACGTCAACATGTTTGCATCTGGTGTGTAATACTGGGTTCTGTGTGATTGCTATAGCACTTGAGCTGTCACAGAAAATTGGAATTTCCATGACATCAATCTCATAGTCTTTGAGCTGTTGTCTTAACCACAGTATTTGTGCACAACAACTTCCAGCTGCCATATATTCTGCTTCTGTAGTTGAAGTGGCAACCGATGTCTGTTTCTTTGAGAACCATGAAATCAGTTTATTTCCCAGAAACTGACATGTACCAGATGTTGACTTTCTGTCCAGTTTGCATCCACCGTAATCTGAGTCAGTGTATCCAGTTAGCTCAAAGTTGTCTTCACATGGATACCATAATCCTATTTGGGCTGTTCCCTTAAGGTATCTTAGTATCTTCTTAGCTGCTTCCATGTGAGACTCTTTGGGATTTGCTTGATATCTTGCACATACTCCTACTGCAAAGGTAATGTCCGGTCGACTTGCAGTTAGGTAGAGTAGTGATCCTATGATCCCTCTGTATTGTGTAACATTAGCTGGTTTTCCTTCGGGATCTGGACCGATTTTCCCATTGGTCTGCATCGGGATTTTCACTGTATTACTGTCTTTTAATCCAAATTTTGTCAGCAGATCGTTGATGTATTTTGTCTGATTAATAAAGATACCATCTGGTTGCTGCTTGACCTGCAAACCTAAAAAGAAACTCATTTCTCCCATCATAGACATTTGATACTTATTTTTCATAAGTTCAGCAAATTTGTCACACAGATAGGTAGATTGAGAACTAAAGATGATATCATCTACATAGATCTGGACTAAGAGGATGTTTTCCTTGATTTTGATAATGAACAGAGTCTTATCAACGGATCCTCTTCTGAATCCAGATTCTAGTAGAAAGGTTGACAAGGTCTCATACCAAGCTCTAGGGGCTTGTTTTAGACCATAGACTGCTTTAGCTAGTCTGTATACTTTCTGATCTAGATCTGCCTCTTCAAATCCAGGTGGCTGTTCAACATATACTTCTTCTTCAAGAATACCATTGAGGAAGACACTTTTGACATCCATCTGGTATACCTTGAATCGTTTGTGAGCAGCATATGCTAGAAATAGTCTTATAGCTTCTAATCTGGCTACTGGTGCGAATGTTTCATCAAAATCAATGCCTTCTTGTTGATTATAGCCTTTAGCTACTAATCTGGCTTTGTTTCTGACTACTTCACCATTCTCATCCCGTTTGTTTTTGAACACCCATTTTACACCTATTACTCCTTGGTGTTTGGGTCTGTCCACGAGATACCAGACTTCATTTCTTTTGAACTCATTGAGTTCTTCTTGCATTGCCATTATCCAATCTGCATCTTGAAGTGCTTCATAAGCATCAGATGGCTCCATGCGAGAGAGGTAACAGCTCAACAATGCACTTTCTCCATGCATTCTTCTGGTCTTCACACGATCTGATGGGTTCCCAACAATCTGTTCTGGTGGATGGTCTTGTATCCATCTTCTTCTCCTGGTCATTTCTTCATCAGATAACTCAGGATCAGGTTGATCTGTTGGTTCCTCAAATTCAGGGTGTGCTGTTGATGTAGCTTGAAATGGATTCTCATCTGGACTTTCTTCTGGAGGTTGATCATCATTTGCAATGGTTGTTTCATTGTTTTCTGTTGATGATCTGTTTTCACCCTGATTGTGTAGTAATATTCCCCCTTGCTGTATGATTTCTTCAGCAACAGGTGGTGTGTTAATTTCTTCATCCTCACTTTTTGAATTCCAGATAAGAATATCTTCAAGTAAGAGTTCATTTATTCTTCTGGTAGTCATTTGGTTTTCTGTCTGCTTTCCATCTAGTGATCTGTACTCAACAGTAGATTCATCAAAAACAACATGGGGAGTTACCTCCACAATATGAGAATTCTTATTGTAAACTCGATAAGCTTTACTGACATCAGAATATCCTAAGAATATTCCAGGATCAGTTTTGCTATCAAAAGTTTTCAACTATGATTTCCCATTATTGTGTATGTAACATAAACAACCAAAAGTTCTAAAGTAAGAAATCTTAGGTTTTCTGTTGTTCCATAGTTCATATGGAGTCTTTCCATGTCTGAGTGTGATGGATGATCTGTTTTGAGTGTAGCATGCTGTATATATGGCTTCAGCCCAGAATTTCTTTGGTAGGTTGGTTGCATTAAGCATTGTGCGAGCTGCTTCTTTTAACGATCTGTTTCTCCTTTCAACAACTCCATTCTGTTGGGGAGTTCGAGCAGCAGATGTTTGATGAGTAATTCCCATCTTGTTGCAATATGCTTCGATTTTCTGGTTGAGAAATTCTGTTCCTCGATCTGTTCTGATAGAGGTTATACTCATATCTTTCTGTCTAGTAATCTTGTGTAGAAAATTAGGGAGCTTGTCTAGGGTTTCTTTCTTCTTCAGCAGAAAGATAACCCAAGTGAATCTTGAGTAATCATCTATGATTACCAATGTGTACTTTCTCCCATTGATGCTTAGTGGTTTGACTGGTCTAAACAGATCAAGGTGTAACAGCTCTAATATCCGTGATGTAGAGTGAGCTGTTTTGCTTGTAAAGGATGATCTGATTTGCTTTCCAGCTTGACAAGCATCACATATGTGATCTTTATCATACACTTGATCTGGTAGTCCTTCTACTAACCTTTCCTTGACAATCATGTTGATTGATTTAAAATTTAGATGACTTAATCTCTTATGCCATAACCAGCTTATTTCTGATACAGTCTTAGTGCCTAAGCAGGTCTCGATCTGATTGGTCCACTGGACTATATATAATCTATCCTGCAGTTTACCGGTAAGGAATATTTCATCTCCTTCCTTGTTCTTCACCAGACAGTTGTTAGCATCAAAAACAATCTGATTACCATTAGCACAAAACTGACTTACAGAAAACAGATTGTGACTAAGACCCTCAACATATGACACATTAGTGATAGTGGTCTTGCCAACTTTGATGTTTCCATACCCTCTGGTATATCCTTTTGAATTACATCCAAAAGTGACCTGTGGGCCTGGTTTCTCTATGTAATCTGTCAGTAGGTTCTTGTCACAAGTCATGTGTTTTGAACAACCACTATCTATAATCCAGATAGTTCCTCTTGCTATCTTACTCCTTCTTGCAGTTCTTTGATCCTGCAATTAATTACACTTAGCTATCCTTTCAACGTTTGGGTGCTTGATTATTAGCAAACAATCCTTTTCGAATCCAGAATATTCTAGGGTTAGGAACAGCAATATAGCAGGTAATGATGTTTCCCTCATTATCTACTTTAGATACAGAGTGAATTTCAGATGGATGATATCTCTCTATTTCATCCTTCTTCAATCCTTTCTTAGTAGGTACTGTCCTGTTGACAATTTTTGTCCTGTTGACATTTTCTCTTTGTAGGTGTTCTGTTTCTGTGTAGTGAGCTGGTTGTCCCTTTGTTTGATGATATTGCCTGTTCTTTGCATCTTTTATTATCATCTTTTGAGGATAACCTTTCTGGTTTTTCAAGTCCTTCACTTGATCTGGTATTTGCTTCCTTTCTGATACGAAGTTTACGGTTCCAGAAGACTTTTCAGAGTGACCTGGATATCCTAATCCAGATGTTCCCTTTTGTTGCAGATTGATTAGCAGCTTGGCACGCTCATCGCTCTTGTAGATCATTTCTCTTCCTTTCTTGATCTTTTCTTCAGCAACAATATTGTTTCTTGTAACCAGATCCTTAACTTTTGAGTTAAGTGTGTGGATCTCACTGTCTTTACTCTTGATCTGTTCTTCCAGATCGTTTATTTTAGTAACAAATTATGTATTTGCTGTGCTTAAAATTTGCTCAACTTTCTTCAATCGGTCATTCTCTTCAACAACTTCTTTAAACAGCCTCTTGATGCTTGAGTAGCTTTTGAACATCTCATCTATTTCATTCCATGAGTATTCTGATTGATCTTCACTTTCCTGTTCAAGATCATTATTATTATCTGAGGAATTTGAGTAGCAGGAATTTACCTCAACTTCATCTAGCCCGTTGTCCAATCCTACATAGCATTCATTCCAGCTTTCTTCATCGTCAGCAATGAAAGCTTCATCATTTTCTGATGAGCTATCTGAGAAATGACTCGAGCTGCTTGAGTTTTGTTCAGCTATCATCGCTTTGCGCTCATATTTTAGCTTTCGATCTCGTTTAGCTCTTAGTTCTTCCCTTTGGCTTCTGGACAAATTAGGACAATCTGTTTTGAAGTGACCTGTTCTGCCACATTCAAAGCAAGTGTAATCTGTAGAACTAAGGGTCTTTGCTGTTTTAGAGAATTGCTTCTTGGATTCATCCTTGTCTTCAGATCGATCGTTGTCATACTTCTTGTTGAAGTTTCTCTTATTATCTTTGTAGAAGCGTCTGTACTTCTTCGATCTGGTTTCCATCTTGTCCATTCGTTTGGCGATCATTGCGAACTCTTTTAGGAGTTTGTCATACCCTTTCTCTTCATCTGGAGTAGCAGACTCAGAAGGATCATCTGGTTTGCTCTTCGCTTTGAAGGCTACCTCTTTGTCCTTATTTGAACTGCTTTCTGTCTTTTTGGACAGATGATCTGGTCCTCGAATTCTTTGAATGTCACACTCATGACCTTCGAGATGATCAAATAGGGCTTCAGTGGACAGATCATTGAAATCTGCTCTTAGAGGTTGCATTGCAGCATAGATCTCCCAGCTTGGTGGAAGAGCTCTAAGAACTTTCATATTCTTCTCCCTTTGAGTATATTTGTTCTTTTTGAACGCAGATATTTCAAGAAGAATTCTAGTGAATCTCATTTTCATCTGTTCTATTGTCTCGCCTGATTTCATTTTGAATTCGTCATATTTGTTGCAGGCTAGAGACAGCTTGTTTTCGATCATAACTTCAGATCCTAGGGCTAGGTCTCTTAAGGCTTCCCACATCTCTTTGGCAGTATCCAAATCTTGGATTTTGGCCAGATGTATGCCTTTGACCGTGCTGGAGATGATCCCTTTGGCAAAATCATCAAGATTTGCTTCTCTTCTTTCTTCAGAGGTATATTTTCTGGGATCCTTTAGTACAGTTTCTTTAACTGCTCCAGTCTCAGTGATACGAGTGGTTTCTTCTGTAATTGCTAATGGCCCTTCTTCGATTACTTTCCACATCAGGCAGTGATGGGCTTTGAGGCACATTTTGATTCTGAAACTCCATTATCTATATCCTTGGATAGAGAATTTTTCGCAAGTCCTGATAACAGATGATTCCATAACAGATAGTATGCACGTGTATGAAAAAGGTTTTCCTAGATCTATTCAAGTAGACCACTCAGGTTTTAACCTTGTGAAACAAAACAATGGTCAATTTGAACCACTGCTCTGATACCACTTGTTGGTCCCGAAAGAGCAAGGTT
>JAPKLX010004145.1:0-10298 GCA_026898415.1 Leonotis leonurus | reverse complement strand
CGATCTGTTTAGTCACTGCCGAGCAATTTCTCGTATAAGAATAGCTTCAACTCTCTTACAAACTGTCAAGTAAAACTGAAAAGTTAGTATTTGGTGTATTCCCCCCCCCCCATACACCAAACCTTGCTCTTTCGGGACCAACAAGTGGTATCAGAGCAGTGGTTCAAACTGACCATTGTTTTGTTTCACAGGGTTAAAACCTGCATGGTCTACTTGAATAGATCTAGGAAAACCTTTTTCATTCACGTGCATTCTGTTTGTTATGGAGTCATCTGTTATCAGGGCTTGCGAAGAATTCTCTATTCAAGGATATAGAGAATGGAGCTTCAGGATCAAAATGTGCCTTAAAGCCCATCATTGTTTAATGTGGAAAGTTATAGAGGAAGGGCCATTGGCAATTACAGAAGAAACTACCCGTATCACTGAGACAGGAGCAATTAAGGAAACTGTACTAAAGGATCCCAGAAAATATACCTTTGAAGAAAGGAGAGAGGCAAATCTTGATGATTTTGCCAAAGGAATCATCTCCAGCACGGTCAAAGGCATACATCTGGCCAAAATCCAAGATCTGGATACTGCCAAAGAGATGTGGGAAGCTTTAAGAGACCTAGCCCTAGGATCTGAAGTAATGATCAAAAATAAGCTGTCTCTAGCCTGCAACAAATATGATGAATTCAAAATGAAACCAGGCGAAATAATAGAACAGATGAAGATGAGATTCACTGGAATTCTCCTTGAGATATCTGCGTTCAAAAAGAACAAATATACTCAAAGGGAGAAAAACATGAAAGTTCTTAGAGCTCTTCCACCAAGCTGGGAGAATTATGCTGCAATGCAACCTCTAAGAGCAGATTTTAATGATCTATCCACTGAAGCCCTATTTGATCATCTCGAAGGTCATGAATGTGACATTCAAAGAATTCGAGGACCAGATCATCTGTCCAAAAAGGCAGAAAGCAGTACAAAGAAGGACAAAGAGGTAGCCTTCAAAGCGAAGAGCAAACCAGATGATCCTTCTGAGTCTGCTGCTCCAGATGAAGAGAGAGGCTATGACAAACTCTTAAAAGAGTTTGCGATGATTGCCAAACGAATGGATAAGATGGAGACCAGATCGAAGAAATTCAGACGCTTCTACAAAGATAACAAGAGAAACTTCAACAAGAAGTACGACAATGATCGATCAGATGACAAGAACGAGTCAACAAAGCAGACTGTTAAAACTACAAAGACTTCTAGCTCTACAGACTACACCTGCTTTGAATGTGGCAGAGCAGGTCACTTCAAAACAGATTGTCCTGATCTCTCCAGAAGTCAAAGAGATGAGCTAAGAGCCAAATGAGATCGAAAGCTTAAATATGAGCGCAAAGCCATGATAGCTGAACAGAACTCAAGCAGCTCGAGTCACTTCTCAGACAGCTCATCAGAAAATGATGAAGCCTTCATTGCTGATGATGAAGAAAGCTGGAATGAATGCTATGTAGGATTGGACAACGGGCTAGATGAAGTTGAGGTAAATTCTTGCTACTCAAATTCCTCAGATAATGATAATGATCTTGAACAGGAAAGTGAAGATCAAGCAGAATACTCATGGAATGAAATAGATGAGATGTTCAAAAGCTACTCAAGTATCAAGAGGCTATTTAAAGAAGTTGTTGAAGAGAACGACAGATTGAAGAAAGTCGAGGAAATTTTAAGCACAGCAAATACACAATTTGTCGCTAAAATAAACGATCTGGAAGAACAGATCAAGAGCAAAGACAGTGAGATCCACTCACTTAATTCAAAAGTTAAGGATCTGGTTACCAGAAATAATGTTGCTGAGGAAAAGATCAAGAAGGGAAAGGAAATGATATACAAGAGTGTTGAGCGCGCCAAGTTGCTAATCAATATGCAACAAAAGGGCACATCTGGTTTGGGATATCCAGGTCACTCAGAAAAATCTTCAGGAACTATAAACTTCGTACCAGAAAGGAAGAAAATACCAGATCAAGTGAAAGACTTGAAGAACAAGAAAGGTTATCCTCAAAAGATAATAGTGAAAGATACAAAGAATAGACAGTATCATCAAACAAAGGGACAACCAGCACACTACACAGAAACAGAGCACATCCAAAGAGCAAATGTCAACAGGACAAAAACTGTCAACAGGACAGCGCATGCTAAGAAGGATGGAATAGAGAGATATCATCCATCTGAAATTCACTCTGTAACTAAAGTAAATAATGAAGGAAACATCATTACTTGCTATATTGTTGTTCCTAACCCTAGAATGTTCTGGATTCGAAAAGGATTGTTTGCTACTAATCAAGCACCCAAACATTGAAAGGGTAGCTAAGTGTGATTAATTTCAGGATCAAAGAACTGCAAGAAGGAGTAAGATAGCAAGAGGAACTGTCTGGATTATAGATAGTGGTTGTTCAAAGCACATGACATATGACAAGAATCTACTATCAGATTACATAGAGAAACCAGGCCCACAGGTCACTTTTGGATGTAATTCAAAAGGATATACCAGAGGATATGGAAATATCACTGTTGGCAAGACCACAATCACAAATGTGTCATATGTTGAGGGTCTTAGTCATAATCTGTTTTCTGTAAGTCAGTTTTGTGCAAATGGCAATCAGATTGTTTTTGATGCTAACAATTGTCTGGTGAAGAACAAGGAAGGAGATGAAATACTCCTTACCGGTAAATTGCAAGATAGATTATATATTGTCCAGTGGACAAATCAGATCGAGACCTGCTTAGTCACTAAGACTGTATCAGAAACAAGCTGGTTATGGCATAAGAGATTAAGTCACCTTAATTTCAAGTCAATCAACAGGATTGCCAAAGAAAAGTTAGTGGAAGGACTACCAGATCAAGTGTATGATAAAGATCACATATGTGATGCTTGTCAAGCTGGGAAACAAACCAGATCATCATTTGCCAGCAAAGCAGCTCACTCAACAACAAGGATACTAGAGATGTTACATCTTGATCTGTTTGGACCAGTCAAACCACTAAGTATCAATGGGAGAAAGTACACATTGGTAATCATAGATGATTACTCAAGATTTACTTGGGTCATCTTTCTGCTAAAGAAGAAAGAAACCCTAGACAAGCTTCCTGACTTTCTACACAAGATCACTAAACAGAAAGAGATAAGCATAACCTCTATCAGAACAGATCGAGGAACAAAATTTCTCAACCAGAAGATAGAAGCATACTGCAACAAGATGGGAATCACTCATCAAACATCTGCTGCTCGAACTCCCCAACAGAATGGAGTTGTTGAAAGGAGAAACAGATCCTTAAAGGAAGCAGCTCGCACAATGCTTAATGCAACCAACCTACCAAAGAAATTCTGGGCTGAAGCCATATATACAACATGCTACACTCAAAACAGATCATCCATCACACTCAGACATGGAAAGACTCCATATGAACTATGGAACAACAGAAAACCTAAGATTTCTTATTTTAGAACTTTTGGTTGTGTATGTTACATACACAATAATGGGAAATCACAGTTGAAAACTTTTGATAGCAAAACTGATCCTGGAATATTCTTAGGATATTCTGATGTCAGTAAAGCTTATCGAGTTTACAATAAGAATTCTCATATTGTGGAAGTAACTCCCCATGTTGTTTTTGATGAGTCTACTGTTGAGTACAGATCACTAGATGGAAAACAGACAGAAAACCAAATGACTACCAGAAGAATGAATGATCTATTACTGGAAGATATTCTTATCTGGAATTCAAGGAGTGAAGATGAAGAAGTTATCACTCAACCTATTGCTGAGGAGATCATACAGCAAGGGGGAATATCACTAACCAATCTGAATGAAAACAGATCATCAACAGAAGACAATGATACTATTACTACAAATGATGATCAACATCCAGAAGAAAGTCCAGATGAGAATCCATTTCAAGCTATATCAACAGCACACCCTGAATTTGAGGAACCAACAGATCAACCTGATCCTGAGTTATCTGATGAAGAAATGGCCAGGAGAAGAAGATGGATACAAGATCATCCACCAGAACAGATCGTCGGGAACCCATCAGATCGTGTGAAGACTAGAAGAATGCATGGAGAAAGTGCATTGTTGAGTTGTTATCTCTCTCGCATGGAGCCATCTGATGCTTATGAAGCACTCCAAGATGCAGATTGGATAATAGCAATGCAAGAAGAACTCAATGAGTTCAAAAGAAATGAAGTCTGGTATCTCGTGGACTGACCCAAACACCAAGGAGTAATAGGTGTAAAATGGGTGTTCAAAAACAAACGAGATAAGAATGGTGAAGTAGTCAGAAACAAAGCCAGATTAGTAGCTAAAGGCTATAATCAACAAGAAGGCATTGATTTCGATGAAACATTCGCACCAGTAGCCAGATTAGAAGCAATAAGGCTGTTTCTAGCATATGCTGCTCACAGACGATTCAAGGTATACCAGATGGATGTCAAAAGTGCCTTCCTCAATGGTATTCTTGAAGAAGAAGTATATGTGGAACAGCCACCTGGATTTGAAGAGGCAGATCCAGATCAGAAAGTATACAGACTAGCTAAAGCAGTCTATGGTCTAAAACAAGCCCCTAGAGCTTGGTATGAGACCTTATCAACCTTTCTACTAAAATCTGGATTCAGAAGAGGATCTGTTGATAAGACTTTGTTCGTTATCAAAGTCAAAGAACACATTCTCTTAGTCCAGATCTATGTAGATGATATCATCTTTGGATCTCAATCTACCTATCTGTGTGACAAATTCGCTGAACTTATGAAAAATAAGTATCAAATGTCCATGATGGGAGAAATGAGTTTCTTTTTAGGTTTACAGGTCAAGCAGCTACCAGATGGTATCTTTATTAATCAGACAAAATACATCAACGATCTGCTGACCAAGTTTGGATTAAAAGACAGTAATTCAGTAAAAATCCCAATGCAGACCAATGGGAAAATTGGTCCAGACCCCGAGGGAAAACCAGCTAATATAACACAATACAGAGGGATCATAGGATCATTACTCTACCTAACTGCCAGTCGACCTGACATCACTTTTGCAGTAGGAGTATGTGCTAGATATCAAGCAAACCCCAAAGAGTCTCACATGGAAGCAGCCAAGAAGATACTATGATATCTTAAGGGAACAGCCCATATAGGATTATGGTATCCATGTGAAGACAATTTTGAGCTAACTGGATATACTGACTCAGACTACGCTGGATGCAAACTGGACAGAAAGTCAACATCTGGTATATGTCAGTTTCTAGGAAATAAACTGATTTCTTGGTTCTCTAAGAAACAGACATCAGTTGCCACTTCAACCACAAAGGCAGAATATATGGCAGCAGGAAGTTGTTGTGCTCAAATACTGTGGTTAAGACAACAGCTTAAAGACTATGAGATTGATGTCAAGGAAATACCAATTTTCTGTGACAGCTCAAGTGCAATAGCAATCACACAAAATCCTGTTTTGCATACCAGATGCAAACATGTGGATGTGCGACATCACTTTATAAGAGACCATGTTGAAAGAAAACATGTACAGATTGAGAAAATACACACTAAGATTCAGAGAGCAGATATTCTCACCAAGGCATTACCAGAAGAAAGATTTAAGATGCTTTGTGGAAAACTAGGACTTTTAAATCTTGAAGAGAGGACCAGATTGATCTAAACCATATCAAATTCAATATTCCTACAGGGAATCAAAACCAGATCATCATGGTCCAGATTGATAAACTCCAGCTTATGTGAAAAATCCAACAGGGAATTGACACCAGATCACTAAGTATATGTAAATACAGATTGATCAAAATTACAACGAGGAATTATTATCGGTGTCAACCAGATTGATAATTCGCACCATAAAAGAGATTGACCTTGACCAGATTACTTAATACCACGTGGATAATGAATTAATATATCTTATTGATTACTCCATTACTTGGTTAAGGGGGAAAGGTCAACTATATACGGCGACCAATTACTTATATTCTGACATTAGATATCAAAATCCTTTATTTTTGATGATTAGATACAGTAATTGGGAAACGTGATCGAGAAAATATCTACCATATCAAGAAAAAGGAAGAAAATGACTGCAGTAAATCCAACGTGCCATATCACAACCGTACGATCATAGCGCGTGTATCACACGATAAAGAGAAGCGACTATGGGTTGGAAACCTAGAACATGGAAAGGCGGGAAAGCTGAAAAAGGGAAGGATTTCTGAATATTTTTATTACCCTACTTATTTTCTCCTTTATGTATATATTTGATAAGGCGTTTCATGTATCACTCACACTTGCATAATTCTCGAAACACTTAGCATATTTTCTACCTTCCAAAATACTCTCTTCTTTCGAAAACCTCTCTGTTTCTAGCAAAAATGGCACCAAAATCCTCTGTTTTTCTCGAGCAAGCAAGTTTTCTGAAACCTTACATTCACCAAGACCTTTTCGCGGTGCTTGACACCTTCGGGTTTCATAAACTGGAAAAAGCATTCGATCTTGTCCGCCAGTGCCAAGGTTTCTTATTTAATTTGTTTAAAATTTTATATCTTATACGGTTGTCAAAATGCTCTTACTCTGTTTCTATTCTTTTGTCTGTGATCTCTGTCAATAACTTAGAACTGCATAAACTGTTTTGTGGCACTTATACTTCACTGATGGAAGGATAGTGCTCACATCTGTACTATTGTGTTCTATGTAGGTTTCTGCAAAATTATTACTTCACACCCTGTGCACTTCCTACCCAAGGATGTTGCTGCCTTTTATCTCTCATGGCAGGGAGAGAGAGGTGGAGATGAGGCCACAATCAGGGTGAGTAAAGGGAATACTGTCAGCAACACTCCCTACAATGTTATCAATATTATAAACGCTGCCTATAAAGTAAAGGATGAGGGATTAGAACTGGGTGAAATTACTACAGAACAGCTGCAAGAAGCTGTGGAGATGGTCATGATCGTGCCCATCCAGTACACAAACAGGATGTTTGTCCGTGCTCTTCTTGCTCCAGAATTCAGAACACTGCTTGAATTCGTACAACGAATTTTCCTAAATCACAACGGGACCTATGACCAGGTCACCCCTGAGAAGTTCAGGATATTAGCAGCAGTAGTTCTTAACCTGCCAATCAACTGGAGCAGGATTTTATACGATCTCTTGGCAAAGGAGGCCAAGATGATTTTATTTGTGAAAGGCAGCTCCCCCGGCATCGAAGTAAAGAGAAGCAGCCTGAGACATTCAACAAAGATCAGCTTTATGCTGGAATCATTCTTACCCCACCACCAATGGGATTTAGCTGTTGAGTTTAACCCCAAACAGCACTTTCCTAAAGACCAGCATCAGATTGAAATGTCAATGGGCATTTCAGCAAATCTGATTGCCAGAGCAAAGGACTCAGTAGTTCTCAATGCTCTGATGGAGATGGGAAACTCAAATCCCATCTGGCTTCCACCATCTGGTCAAGCAAATCAACCCACAAAATCCAAGATAACAAAGGAACAGACGACAGAAAGAACTCCCACCAAGAGAATGACCAGAAGGGCCAGCTCTGTTGAAATAGATACTTCTACTGCAGCTCAGCAGCCCAAACCAAAACGCAGACGGCTTCACAAACTATCCGCCGAGATACAGACTGAAACCCCTGCTGCTGCAGAAACTGTCACCCCTCAACCGGAGATTGAGGAGGAAGAAGTTGTGCTGGTTGATCAACCAGAAGATGTGGAACCTCTTTCATCCGTCCACCTAGACCAGTCCAAGGACTTCTCCCCAGCTCATACCATAAGCTCATCTTCTGCTGAGCCTCTAGAGCAGATCGCTGAGGAAGATGAAGAAGCAATTGAATCTTCAGATGAAGATGTGGAGAAGAAAACAGCTCAATCTGTAGTTAAGATGATTGAAGCAGAAGCAGACAGAGCTGTCCTCAGCATGTTTCCAGGAATCCAGCTTACACCAGAAAGCTACAATGCAGCTAAAAGAGTTAAACTGCTGCTGTTGATCAAAGACAAAGAATTTTACGTTTTAGATGCATTGCTAAAAATCAGATCGATTGACCAACTCAAGGCAGAAGAAGCTACATTGTTGAATATCTTTGAAGTCTCATCCATTGCTGAGATACGAGAAAACTATCCACAATCTATACTTGCAATCGCTCAGTTAGAAGCTCAGCAGCTCCAGATTAATCTATGAGAAATATATGAGGAGGCTGGAAAGATAGACTTTTATGACAGCGTGGTTGATGAAGAAGAAGCTGAGACTGCCCCATCTGATGCTCACCAATAGGGTGCAGAAATCAACGCACCTGAACCAGACCAGCTCATGCCTGATACTGATGAGCAGATCATGACCCCACCTGCACCAACTGAGGGGGAACAAACGCCTTCCGAAATCCCCAAAGCAGTGCCCAGTCAATCTTCAGCAGAGGAAGAACTTATTGGACAGAATATAGGAGGCGAGCTTACAAATGACATCCTCACCCCTGCTGCAGCAGCAGCACTTAATGTCCATGTGCAGACATTCACCTTGGAGGACATATTGATGGACCAACATCAATCACTGTCTCATTCACAAATCAGAGATCTCATCTCCAAGAAGGTGGATCAGTACATGTATGGAACACTGACCACAGTTCAAGATGAAGCCACCCGCATACTCACAGAGTTCAACGACCACCTGCAAACTCATGTCAATCAGGTCGACTCTGATCTGAGGCGAATCTGTATACTGAAGATTGAAGAGATCAACAAGAAACTAGATGATGATCGGGCTGCCGCTGATGAGAGGAAAGCACAGATAGATCAAAATCTGTTTTCAACTGAATTCAAAGTGAAGGAGATGTACAAAATTATCAGTGCCTTTGCAGCCAAAGAGAAAGACATGGTACACGCCATTGTCAAGGAGCAGACTGATGGTCTAACAGCAGACATAGTCAAAGAAGCAAACACATACACCAGATCACTGCTCAGACAGTTTGATGTTGATGGGAAAAGTTTTGTGGAAAGGAAGTTACGGGATCTGCACTACCCAACATCCACTCTGATCAAATCGTATTTCGATGAAACTGCTGACATCAAAGCAGAACAGGAAGAGATCAAAGCTGATCTGGTCAACTCTAAAGCCTCTCTTCAAAAACAGATTAACGATTCTAATATGAATATCACCTCTCTATTGTCACAAATATTTGAATCTGACAAAGAGGTCACAGAGTTGAAGGCGGAGGTCAACTCCCTCAAGACATTCATTCAATCCTTCATTGATGATGTCGAAAAGGGGGAAGAGAGTGGAAAGAAAAAGCCATCTGCTGCGCAAGAAAAGAAGCAAGAGAAGGCAGCCGAAGAAAAGAAAAAGAGCTTAACAGGATCTGGGTCTGGTGCATCAACTGCAAAGAAACCAGCCAGCTCTCCTTCCTTCCAAACACAGAAGACTTTTTCTCCAAGCAGATCGAGCCAGTCTCAACCTCCCAAGAAAAAGAAAAGAGCAGGATCCAACTGGTTCTCATCTGCCCCCATACGCAAATCATTGACCAAACAGGGAGAGACCAACTGGGTCCCAGATCATCTGAAGGAGGGATTTGAAGGCCTGAAATACGGGTTCATTATGTGTCGCTACTTCCTCAAAGAACCACTCTACTGTGAGGGGACACCTAATGAAGCCTTTAGCCTATATCTGGACCAGAACGATGCAAGGGATCTGGTGGAGGAGATTAGAGCTGCTGCTGCTAAAGCCCAAATCCAGATAACTGCTCCAGAAAGGGAGTTCAGAACCTATCCCACTATCCCTGGGACAGACCTCCCTGACAAAACCTTTCTGCTAAACTTCATAAATCAGCTGGCAGAAAACAGAGGATATAAGGTGGATGCTGAAGACCCAGATTACATAAGGGTAAGAGAGGGAGTATACGAGAGTGTCCAGTTTATATCAGACGAGACCAGAGCAAAGCTGAAGAGACAACAAGAGGAGAAAAGGAAAAGCAGATAGACTTATTTCTCAAATATTCATGATCTGTTTTTGTTTTATATGCTTTTGTTTTTGATCAAATCTGTAAATTCTTTTGTCTGCAATATATGAAGCTTTTTATTTGAGTTTCTGATGACAACATTTTATTGTCCAGAACACATATAAAAATATCCAAAAACGTTATAAACTTAATAACGTACTTAATTCAATCTGGATATCAGACCAGATCGTTCCTTATAAGCTGATAGGATTCTTTTTGTAAAGTGAGGTTTCGACATCATCAACAAGGGGGAAATTGTTGGGAACCCTAAAGATTTTAGTGTTGATGATGGTATCTCGAAAC
>JAPKLX010003820.1:0-10598 GCA_026898415.1 Leonotis leonurus | reverse complement strand
GTTCAGCTTTCTGTCTAAGAGTTGCTGGTTCAGCTTTCTGTCTAAGACTTGCTGGTTCAGCTTTCTGTTTAAGAATTGCTGGTTCAGCTTTCTGTCTAAGACTTGTTTCATCTTTCTGTTTGAAGCTTTCTGGTTCAACTTTCTGTTAAAATTGTCTTGCTCCAACTTTCTGGTACTTAGACTTGCTTCAGCTTTCTGTTGCTTAGACTTGCTTCAGCTGTCATCTGTTACAAACAAACAAAATAGAAATAATACAGAACATGAATAGTATTAAGTGTGTTTTCGAGATAACATCATCAAAACGTAAATTATCTGTGGGGTTCCCAACAATTTCCCCCTTTTTGATGATGTCAAAACCACACTTAATAGCGAAACCACATTAACATGTATCATATTCTGGATAGATTAACCAATTGTTATTTAAGTTAAATAACAATAAATAATAATAAAGATTCTGGATAACAAGATTTTGTCTTTAGTAAATAAACTCCACATAAATAGATATCAGATCGATAAGTACGGATGGACAACAGAAATAACAGAGAGCAAAAACAGAAAATGAGAAGAAAGATCTATCTAAGAGAACCATCTGGCTGCACCGCCCTTCTTCATCTTCTCTCTCTGCGCATCAGATACTAACTGGATGCTTTCATAGATCCCGTCTCTTACTCTGGCATAGTTCGAGTCATGATTATCGATTTTGTAGCCCTTGATCTTGGCCAGCTGGTTGATGTAGTTCAAAATATATGTCTTATCAGGTATGTTGCTGCCAGGTATTGTTGGGCACACCATGAACTCTTTCTCCGGGGCCTTGAGCTGAGTTTTGGCGTCAAAAGCAGCTGTTCTGATCCTCTGTATGAGGCCCTGGTCACTGAAGTTATCCAGATATCGAATAAAATCTTCATCAGGAGTAGATTCTGAGTATGTAGGTTCCTTCAAAAAGTATCTGTTCAGGATAAATCCTTGTTTAACCTTCTCTCAATCGTTCTGATCATCTTGTGGAACCCATGTGTCAGTGGGTGTCTGCTTTTTCATGGACAGGTTCCACGAGAAGGCTTTCTTCTTTTTCTTCTTAGACTGGGTGGTTGATTGAGATGACTGCTGTTGTGAGCGTTCAGCAGATGATGGGGATGAGAAAGGTGTTTGGAATGACTTTTCTTTGGCTTCCTGTGCTGCTATCTTCCTCTCTCTCTCTGCCTGATCTTTGTAAAACTGAGCTCTGAATATTGGGTCACATGCCTGCTCCATGCTGACTCCAAATAACAGTAATTCAGCAATTTGGTCTCCTTCATCCACTGGTGTCTTTCCTTTGTCCATGGGGGTCTGAGGTGCTGATTGAGCTTGTTCTGTTCCAAGTAGAGTGGGGTCAGGTCTTGGAGGTGTAGTAGGTCTGGGTTGAGTTGGTGCTTGTGTTTCTATTGCAATTTCCACCTCCACCTCTTCTGTCCTCAAGCTCTTGCTGTCTTTGCTCCCTTTGCTTTCTGAGTTTTCCCCCTTTTTGACATCATCAAAGAGGGTAGTAATAAGTGTACGTAGAGAGGAAATCTCCTCTGTCATTTTTTCCATTTTGTCTTCAGCGTCAGCCTTGTACCCGAGCAACAGGTTAACTGTCTGGTCAGTCGCATTTAGTTTCTGCTCGAGCCTGCTGTTCATTGTGGACAGAGTCTTGTCATAAGTTTCTTGCAGCTCTTCCACAGCAGTAATGCGGTTGCTCTGAGCTTCAAATTCCTCAGGGTTTGGATATAGGAGGTCATTTAAGACGTCAACTTGGTGTTGTTGCATAAGTTCCACAAATTTTTCCTTTTCAAAAAGAGCAAATTTTGTGTGGATGGATAAGTCAGTGTCTTCCTTCAACTGAGCAGCAAGTTGAGTCCCTTTCTGTTCTACAGCAGCAGCAATTGTTTCTTGTTGTTTTGCCAACAGATCAGCAACAAGAGCAGTTGTCTTCTGATTTTTCTCTTCAATGCTGGTAAGACGAAGAGTGAACTTGTTTTGTTCTGCTTCATTCTGTAGCCTGTCATCATCTATCTTTTTGTCTAGCTCCTTTCTGATTGTTCTGAGCTTCCCTCTGATGTCACGATCCATGTCGTTGACATAGTCTTTCTGATGTTGGTTGAAGTCAGAAAGAATCTGGGTTGCTTTGTCTTGAAGAGTGTTGCAAATATCAATCATTTGATCTTCAACTCGAAGAGTGATCAGATTGTCGAGTTGATAGTTATTGAAGGTTTTGGGTTCTCTCTCCAGAATCTCTTCCATCGTGTAGAAATTGATATGCTTCTTCAGTTTTTGTGCAGCTCCTTGTGTGTAGATTTCATTGCTTGGTTCGCCACCAATATTCTGGCCTACTGGTTCATCATCACCTGAGTCAAGGTCGATGATAGGTGTTTTCTTGGCAGGTTTCTTGGATGAAGCTTCTCCCTGCTCTGGTTGAGGTGGTTGTTCTGTTGGTGCTGCTTCGTCCATCTGGACTTCAGGGTGTGTTGTCTGCAGGGTGATGTTCAACTTTGCTGCCTCATGCTGCATGAGCCCAGAAATGAGTTGTTGATATTCTGCTCTCACTTCTTGAACAGTGGAGACTTGAAGTAGACTGAGTAATGTTGCTTCTTCTTTCTTCAGCTCATCAATTGATTTAATCTGTAGCAATGCATCAAAAATATAATACTCGCTGTCCTTGACCAGCAAGTAAAATTTGACGCGTCTTGCTGTTCCCAAGCTCTCTGGTAGTAGGTGAATGTTAGGAAATTCTTGAAGTACAGAATGTTCTGCTTCATTCTTAAGCAGATAAATAACACTCTCTGCCTGTCGTTTCCTCTCTTCCTCCTCGTCTGCAGACTCGCCTTCCTCGTCATCCTCACCGATTCTCTCCATTCTGTTTGGTGAGGGAGTGGGTGTTCTGGCAGGAGAGAAGTCTTTCTCTTGATATGGATGAGAGCTTGATTTAGGTTCCACATCAGCAGCTGGGATCTCTGCTTGTTCTGCTGCTGCTTGTGGTGCCTCTGCTTCTTGTTCTGTGGGTGTGTGTTCTGGCATATCTGACTGTTCTGCTGTATCTGCTGGTGGTGGAGAAGGCTCTTGTACTTTCTGTAGTCGACGTTTCTTTTGTTTGGGCTGCGATGCTGATGTTTCTGTTTCAACAGAGCTTCCTCGTTTACGAGCTGTCTTTTCTTTTACCACTCTCTCCTTGGGAACTTTCTCTTTCTTCTTTTCAACACCTTTAGTAGGTGGTATCCATGTAGGGTTAGAACTACCCATTTCCAAAGCTGCTACCCGGTGCACCTCATCAGGTATTTTGTTGAAAAATTGTGGCGAGAGTCCCAAAAACATCTCAAGCTGATGTTGATCTTTGGGTATGGAGAGACTGGTGTTGAATTCCACAGCATCATCCCAGACTTTCTGCTTAAAAAATCGTTCCACCATCAGACTGATCTTGGTGGAATGTCGTAGATTTCTTCTAACTTCCACTGAAGTTCCTCTGCCTCTGCTGTCCTTGGTGTATATGACCAATTTAGCTTCCTTAGCCATTAGTTCAAACAGTATTCTGCTCCAGTTGACTCGAAGATTTAAGACAACTGCCGTGAGAATTCGAAATTTCTCAGGAGTTACTTGATCATACGATCCACTATGGTTGAGAAAAATTCTCTGGACCATTTCGAGTAGCAACTTGAAGCCCGGTTGGAGTAAGGCACGCTGAAACATTCTTCCAGTGTACTTGATCGGTATCACCATCACTATTTCCACTGCTTCTTGCAGTTGCGCAGGAGTGATATCATCTAGTGTTAAACCTTCATCTGTCAACCGATACGTCTGGTTGATCATTTCAATGACATTGTATGGCGTTTTGCTAGTTCTATCACCGATTGGCATCAACACATTTACTTCATAGCCATGTTTATCATTCTGCCATGTTAGGTAGAATGAAGCCACTTGTTTTGCCAAAAATGTGTTGGGATGAGAGGTGACAATATTACAGAACCCTAGTATCATAAGAACATACAGAGCAAATATAGGTATATTCATCAGTTGATATGAACTAGTATAAATGCCCACATCTAAGCAGTTAATTAGAAAGAAAGACAGGGTATAGGCAGTTCATAAGAGAGCAATAATGAGAGCAAGATGCAGATATAGAGAATATTAATAAACTCAAAACCTTTGCAGCGAGTAACAATGGCAAAAATTTCTTCAAGTTTTCGAAATCCGTGAGTATTAAACACAACATATGGTTCAGGTGAGAGAAACCTCTGAACCTCGGTCACGTGTTGAAGAAACAAAGAAGTTTGGGGTGCCATGATCAAATGTAAGATGTTTTGGGAAGAGTTTTGCAGAGGAAACAAGTCGAGATAATCTAAAGTGCTTAATGAAAGTAGTGCTCAGTGCAAAGAAAGTGAAGGTGAACAGTTCTGAGATGTATATCGCATATATATAGCATAGAAAATGAAGGGTTGGATGAATATCTCCCTTTTTAGATTTCCCGCTTCATTCTTTGTTTTGCCGCCTTTCCTTGCGTGAGATATACGCTCTAGATCCTAGGGTTTGTAGGCGAGCGTGTGCGTATCTCTTTCTTTTCGGCAACTTCCCTTTTTCTATTTCTTGCAGGGATTTTCTCGATCCCAGTTCCCAAAGTTGTGCTAATCATCACAAAAATAGAGAATTTAGAAAATCTAAGAAAAGAAATAACTTTTCAAACTGCAATCTCGTAGATTGATTATGGGAAGTGACGTCTTTTCTCTTTGTCGCTTCAATTTCCTCAAAAAGTTCCCCCTTGACTTAGTATATAAGAAATAATTTCCACGTGATACTCTTATTTGAGTAAATAATTACACGTGAAATTATTATTTTCTTCTTGACATTCTGTAATTCTTGACAGCATTCTGTTGTCAACGTTCTGGGGAATTTCACATTCTGGTGACCTTCTGTTGTTATCATTCTGGTAACCTTCTGCTATTAACATTCTGCTAACCTTCTGCTATTAGCATTCTGCTAACCTTCTGTTAACCTTCTGTTATTAACATTCTGCTAACCTTCTGTTGTTCTATCATCCAGACTTAGTAATCCAAGCTTTCCACACAGCATCTTAAATCTTTCTTCTGGCAGAGCTTTAGTCAAAATGTCAGCACGTTGGATATCTGTATGAATCTTCTCGATCTGGATGTGCTTTCTCTCCACATGATCTCTAATAAAATGATGTCTCACATCAATGTGTTTGCACCTTGTATGAAGTACTGGATTCTGTGTTATAGCTATTGCACTTGAACTGTCACAGAATATTGGTATCTCTTTTACTTCGATCTCGTAATCCCTTAGTTGCTGTTTCAACCATAAGATTTGTGCACAACAGCTTCCAGCAGCCATATATTCTGCTTCTGTTGTTGATGTGGCGACAGATGTCTGCTTCTTTGAAAACCAAGATATCAACTTGTTTCCTAGAAACTGACATGTGCCAGAGGTAGACTTTCTGTCTAGTTTGCATCCTGCATAATCTGAGTCAGAATAGCCTGTTAGTTCAAAGTTGTCGTCATGCGGATACCAGAGACCAATGTGAGCTGTTCCTTTAAGATATCTAAGTATCTTTTTGACAGCTTCCATATGTGATTCTTTGGGATTGGCTTGATATTTGGCACACACTCCTACTGCAAACGTAATATCTGGTCGACTTGCAGTGAGGTATAATAGTGAGCCAATTATGCCTCTGTATTTTGTTATAGGTGCTGGTTTGCCTGTTGGATCTGGGTCTATCTTTCCATTCGTCTGCATTGGAATCTTGGCTGGCTTGCTGTCTTTAACTCCAAACTTGTTGGTCAGATCGTTAATGTACTTTGCTTGATTTACAAAGATACCATCTGGCAACTGTTTTACCTGCAAACCTAGGAAGAAATTCATCTCCCCCATCATGGACATGTGATATTTGTTCTTCATTAGTTCAACAAATTTATCACATAGATGGGAAGATTGAGATCCAAAAATTATGTCGTCTACATATATCTGCACCAAAAGGATATGTTCTTTGACTTTAATGACAAATAGTGTTTTGTCAACAGAACCTCTCTTGAAACCTGATTCCAGCAGAAAGGTTGATAACGTCTCATACCATGCTCTTGGTGCCTGTTTTAATCCATAGACAGCTTTAGCTAATCTATATACCTTCTGGTCAGGGTTTCCTTCTTCAAAACCAGGTGGTTGTTCAACATATACTTCTTCTTCAAGTATACCATTTAGGAATGCACTTTTAACATCCATCTGGTACACTTTGAATCTCTTGTATGCTGCATATGCGAGAAATAATCTGATTGCTTCCAATCTGGCCACTGGTGCTAAAGTCTCGTCAAAGTCGATACCTTCCTGTTGACTGTATCCCTTTGCAACAAGTCTAGCTTTGTTTCTGACTACTTCTCCATTTTCATCTCGTTTATTCTTGAATACCCATTTTACACCTATTACTCCCTGATGATTTGGTCTGTCTACCATATACCAGACTTGGTTTCTTTTAAACTCATTGAGTTCTTTTTGCATAGCAATGACCCAGTCTGCATCTTTGAGTGCTTCATAAATGTCAGAGGGTTCAACACGTGATAGATAGCAACTGAGAAGTGCACTCTCTCCATGCATTCTTCTGGTTCTTACTCTATCACTTGGGTTCCCAACAATCTGTTCAGGAGGATGGTTGTCCTGTATCCATCTCCTCCTGCTGGTCATTTCTTCTTCTGATATCTCAGGTTCTGGTTCATTTGTTGGGTCCTCAAATTCTGGATGAGATGTTTGAAAAGGATTGTCCACTTCTGGTTCTTCAATTTCTTGATTATTGTTCCAGCCATTTGTATCTCTTGATTCTTCTGGTTGATCGTGATTTTGTTCATTGTTATCTCCTCCTTTTGGTTGATTACCTTCTAGTTGAATTATTGATCTGTCAAGGTCCAGGATGATGTGTTCTGTTCCCCCTTGCTGTGAGCTTATTGCTTCAGCATTAGATGGAACATTAATATCATTATCATCTGTTGTATTCCAGATTAGAATATCTTCAAGCAGAATTCCTTCTGTTCTCTTTTCCTTGTTCTGGCCTTGTGTATGATCATCACTCAACTCTCTGTCAATGACAAAAGACTCATCAAAGACAATATGAGGTGTTACTTCCACAATGTGGGTCTTCTTGTTGTAAACCCTATAAGCTTTACTAACATCAGAATATCCTAGGAATATTCCAGGGTCAGCTTTGCTGTCAAAGGTTTTCAACTGTGATTTTCCATTATTATGGATGTAACACAAACAACCAAAAGAACGGAAGTAATGTATCCTGGGCTTTCTGTTGTTCCAGACTTCGTATGGTGTCTTTCCATGTCTAATGGTAACTACAGCTCTATTCTGTGTATAGCAGGCTGTAGAAATAGCTTCTGCCCAAAATTTCTTAGGTAATTTGGTTGCATTAAGCATAGTGCGAGCTGCTTCTTTTAATGATCTGTTTCTTCTTTCAACTACACCATTCTGTTGAGGTGTTCTGGCTGCAGATGTTTGATGTGAGATTCCCATCTGGTTGCAGTAATTCTCAATCTTCTGGTTTAGGAATTCTGTACCACGATCTGTTCTGATGGTAGTTACAGAGACTTCCTTTTTCTTGGTAATTTTGTTGAGGAAATTTGGCAGCTTTTCCAATGTCTCTTTCTTCTTATATAAGAAGATTACCCATGTAAATCTTGAATAATCATCAATGATGACTAGAGTGTATTTTCTACCATTTATACTTAATGGTTTAACTGGACCAAATAAGTCTAAGTGTAGTAACTCTAAGATTCTGGTAGATGACTGAACAGATTTGCTTAGAAAATGATGATCTGGTTTGTTTTCCAGCTTGACATGCTTCACAGATGTGATTCTTGTCATATACTTGATCTGGTAGTCCTTCGACTAGTTTCTCTCATGCAATCTTATTGATTGACTTGAAATTGAGATGACTTAGTCGTTTATGCCACAACCAACTAGTTTCTGATACTGTTTTAGTGACCAGACATGTCTCAATCTGGTTGTCCCACTGTACAATATACAATCTATCCTGTAACTTTCCGGTAAGAAGTATCTCATCTCCTTCCTTGCTTTTCACGAAACAATTGTTAGCATCAAAAACAATCTGATTACCATTAGCACAGAACTGACTTACAAAAAACAGATTGTGGCTAAGACCCTCAACATATGATACATTGGTGATGGTGGTCTTGCCAACTCTTATGTTTCCATATCCTCTGGTATATCCTTTTGAATTACATCCAAAAGTGACCTGAGGACCTGGTTTCTCTATGTAGTCTGATAGTAGGTTCTTGTCACATGTCATGTGTTTCGAACAGCCACTATCTATGATCCAGATTGCACCTTTAGCTATCTTGTACCTTCTTGCAGTCTTCTGGTCCTGCAATTAATCACACTTAGCTACCCTTTCAATATTTGGGTGCTTGGTTATTAGCAAATGTTCCTTTTCGAATCCAGAACACTTTTGGATTGGGGACAGCAATATAGCAAGTGATAGTATACCCATCATTATCAACTTTTGACATAGAATGAAATATAGATGGATGATATTTCTCTATTCCATCATTCTTCAATCTTTTATTAGTGGGTACTGTCCTGTTGCCATTCTTTTTGTAAACCCTTTCTGTTTCTGTGTAACTTCCTGGCAGTTCCTTTGTTTGATGGTTCTGTCTGTTGCCAGTCTGTTTCACTATCATCTTCTGAGGTTGTTCTTTCTTGTTTTTGAGATTTATCACTTGGTCAGGTATTTGTTTCCTTTCTGGTATGAATTTTATGGTACTAGAGAGCTTCTCTGAGTGACCTGGATATCCTACTCCAGATGTTCCCTTTTGCTGCATGTTAATTAGCAGTTTAGCACGTTCATCACTCTTGTAGATCATTTCTTTTCCTTTCTTGATCTTTTCCTCAGCTACATTGTTTCTTGTGATGAGGTCCTTCACTTTTGAATTTAGTGAGTGAATCTCACTGTCCTTTCCTTTGATCTGTTCTTCCAGATCGTTGATGTTAGCAACAAATTTAGTGTTTGCTTTACTCAATATCTCTTCAGATTTCTTCAATCTGTCATTTTCTTCAACAACTTCTCTAAATAGTCTCTTGATACTCGAGTAGCTCTTGAACATCTCATTAACTTCATCCCATGAATATTCATCTTGATCTTCTATTTCCTGTTCTAGGTTAATATCATTTGAAGAGTTAGAGTTGCAAGAGTTTACCTCTACATCATCTAGACCGTCGTTGTTTACTCCTACATAGCATTCATCCCAATCTTCTTCTTCATTGGCAAAGAATGCTTCATCATCTTCTGATGAACTATCTGATAGGTGACTTGAGCTAGAATCTTCTTCTGCTATCATGGCGTTACGTTGAGCTTTTAGTTTTCTGTCCCTCTTAGCTCGTAGTTCTTCTCTTTGACTTTTAGATAAATCTGGACAGTCTGTTTTGAAATGGCCTGTTCTCCCACAACCATAACAAGTATAGTCGGTAGGATTAGTGATTTTACCATTACCTCTACTTTCTGTTTTGTCATCAGATCGTTCTGCTTCTTTGTTCTTCTGGTATCTGCTCTTGTTATCTTTGTAGAACCTTCTATACTTTCTCGATCTGATTTCCATCTTGTCCATTCTCTTGGCAATCATTGAGAATTCTTTGAGTAACTTATCATATCCTCCTTCTTCTGGTGTGGCAGATGCTGTTGATTCATCTGTTTTGCACTTCGCTTTGAAGGCAGTCTCTTTCTCCTTCTTTGAATTATTCTCGCTTTTCTTGCTGGAGAAATGATCTGGTCCGCGAATCCTTCTGATGTCACATTCATGGACAGCTAGGTGATCAAATAGTGCTTCTACAGATAGATCATTAAAATCAGCACGTAGAGGTTGCATAGCTGAGTAAATTTCCCAGCTTGGCGGTAGAGCTCTCAGAATCTTGAGATTCTTCTCTCTCTGTGTGTACTTATTCTTTTTGAAGGCAGAAACTTCAAGTAGTACTTCAATGAACCTGTTCTTCATCTGCTCGATGGTTTCTCCAGGTTTCATCTTGAATTCATCAAACTTGTTGCATGCCAGAGATAACTTATTCTCAATCATCGCTTCAGAGCCTAGACTGAGATCTCTTAGGGCTTCCCACATTTCTTTGGCTATATTGAGATCTTGAATTTTAGCCAGATGGACTCCTTTTACATTACTGGAAATAACTCCTTTGGCAAAATCATCGAGATTTGCTTCTCTTCTTTCTTCAGGCGTGTATTTTCTGGGATCTTTGAGTACATCCTCCTTAACAACTCCTGTTTCAGTGATGCGAGTTGTTTCTTCAGTAATGGCCAATGGTCCTTCTTCAATTACCTTCCACATCAGGCAGTGATGAGCCTTGAGACACATCTTGATTCTAAAACTCCACTCTCTGTAGCCTTGGATGGAGAATTCTTCGCATGCCCTGATAACAGATGACTCCATAGCAGATAATGTGCTAGTGAATGAAAAAGATTTTCTAAGATCTATTCAAGTTGACCACGCATGTATTAACCTTGTGAAACACAACAATGGTGGTATGAACCACTGCTCTGATACCACTTGTTGGTCCCGAAAGAGCAA
>JAPKLX010004419.1:0-10016 GCA_026898415.1 Leonotis leonurus | reverse complement strand
GAATAGCATCATCAAAACCAATATAAATTTCTGGGGTTCCCAACAATGTCCAGGATACCTTTTACTAGAATAATACAGATCGTTATTTATGTATTAAAAATGATCTGCTTCTATTACACTTAAGATATTCCTAAATAGATAACAATGACTACTTGGTTTCCAAAACATCAAAGTGTAGTTTCGAGGAACATCATCAAAACAAATATAAATTCATGGGGTTCCCAACAATTTCCCCCTTTTTGATGATGTCGAAACCTACACTAATATTTTCTTTTTAAATATGAAGATTTAATATTGAATACAGTTATAAAGCATGATGATAAATTGACAAACATAAAACATTGCCTGGACAAAGAGATATTGTCATCAGGTTGTTTTCAAAATAGACAATCATACTTTATTGATCAAGCAGGTTTTTACAAAATACATTTATGACAGTTCGCTGCGAAATCAAAAAGAATGTTTTCATGGTTGAGATTGTCTTCTTTGTTGTTCAGCCAGCTGTTGCCTCCTCCTTTATACCATTTCACGCTGCCTTAGTTCAGATGGCACGCCAAAACTTGCGTAAATTCCATTGAAAATCCTCCGGTAGTCTTTATTGTTGAAATCAATAGGATAACCCATTAGCTATGCAGATCGATTAATAGCATTCAAGACTGCTATGTGATCGACTTCTGTGGTTCCAGGGATTCTTGGATATAGAAGAGTCGTTTTCTTCGGTGCAGTGAGTGGGGTATTAGTCATAGCAGACTGTCTGTGAAGATATTCAATGAAAGTTTGATTCTTGTGCTGGGATAAGAATTCTCGAAACAGATCATCTACGGACCCTCCTTGTACATCTTGGTCCATCAAATAATAATGTTGCATTATGAACTCCTTTACCAACTTATTCCATTGAGATGCCTTCTTGGAATGGATCCATGATAAGTTTTGAGGGTCAGTCAACTGGAATTTTTCAAAGAATTTGAAGACAGGATTTGATGACTCTTCTTCTTCTTCATCAGGAGATTCATCCTTGTCATCTATGTCACCAGTCATTCCTTGTCTTAGTTTCTCCGCCCTCCATAACTTTCTGAATTCAGAATCAGCGATCTGCTCTGCTGTGCATCCATCCAGAAACATTTCTTCATTTTCATTATCCTCGGTCATGACTTTCTTTCCTTTACGGTTTGCTGCCTTTTTGGCCTTTTCTTCATTCTCTTTTTGCAATTGCTTGGCTTCGGCAATCTGTTTAGCAGTTAGCTTCTTTTTCTTGGGAGCACCAGATGGTTTCTTTTTGATTTGAGCGGAGGTATCAGCGGGCTGTCCTATCTTCTTCTCTTCCCCCTTTTCGACATCAGCAATGAATTCTTTAGAAATGATAAGTCGAAGGGAGGCAAGCTCGTCATGAAGAGCTTTGAACTTCGCTTCAGAATCTTCTTTGTATTGTAGAAATGCAGAGATATTTCCATTGACTTCATTGAATTGCTTAGAGGCATCTTTGATATGAGATCCAAAATTTACAGCCAGCGCACTGTGAGCGACTTTCATGTCAGTGATGTTTTTATTGATCAAGAAGATTTCATTTCCCGTGGCAACATCTTCTTCTTTTAAAGCATCCGGAAGCTGGGCTTTGAGGAATGTGGGTAAAGTGTTTTTGACCACAGCTGGGATGGTAGTTTTCTCCATGTCTTCGTATTGCTTTTCCACATGCTTTTTCACCTCTTCAACCATCTTTGCTCCAGCTGCATTCATCTTGTTCTCAAAAGATTTTGTCTCCTCTTGAATGGCAGCAATCTTGCAGTTTGTTTCTTCCTTATATTTATCAAAAACTTCACGATCACTGTCCAAGTCTTTATGCAGCTCTTCGGAGAGTTTAGAGTGAGCGAGCTGGACATTGTTTTCAACAGTTTGCAGGGCGCGCTTAGCAGCGGAGAACACAAAGTTGGCCAATGCAGCAGATCGATTATTAATTCTCTCATGAATAAGTGCGCTGAGTTGATCTGCTGTCATGTGGGCACTAAGATTTGCAGAGAGTAAATCCTCCATATTGTGAAGTTGAAAACCATCTAGTGCAGTGCCATGAGTGTAAATTTCTTCTAGTGTTCGGTAGGGGCCTCAACTTCTTGGATTGGGGCAGATGGTTCCAGGATTGATGCTGTTTTCTCCATTGAAGCAGAAGGTTCTTCCTTATGGATTGGATCAGCGGGCTGAGATGAGGGTGTGTCAATAAGCTTTTCTGTCTCAGCAGCTTATACTTCGAAATTGAAAATTTCGTCAAAATCACCCGACTGCAAGTCCACTGCGAATGAATACAAATCTTTTTCCTTTTCATAATAAGGAGTAAGATCGATTTGAAGGGTAGCAACTTCCTCTTTCATTTTGGTCAATACATAAGTGCGGAAGTACTGCCTTGCATCTGGCACGTCGAGGAACCCAAAGTATGTTTGCAATTTGCTTTCCTCGGCTTTCAGCTCGCTGATCGAGAATAACAATAAGATAGCTTCCAATATGTAGAACTTGCAATCTCTTATTTCCAGATAAGTTTGGAACTTTTGAGCCATCTCAAATGTGGCTGGTGTAAGTTTGATTCCTGGCATGGATTGTACAACTACTTCGGTGGCCTTCTCTTTCAATTGCTTGAAGATGAGTTGTGCTCCTTTCAAGCATTCTTCCAATTCAACAGCGGGCTGCTCGTGTATGTTAAGTTCCACTTCAACTTCATTTAATTCGGGAGCAGATGGCTCCTTAGCTTGGTCAGCAGTGGCATCCAATTCTTCCTCCAAATTTCGAGCAGTGGGTTTGCTCTTTGTTTTCCTTGGCTTTTTGGTTTCTTTGGCACCAGCAGCTGGTTTGGGGTTACCAGCTGTCTTCCTCTTGGCAGGTCGTTCATTTACCACTTCTTCTTGAGCTTGAGCAGCAGCGGCTTCACCAACAGTCTCTGGCTTCTTCGTTGGTACAATCCATTCTGGATTTGATTTGCCAACACGGATAAGTTCTTGTTTCATCTTGTCATCCGTGACTTTGAGGAAAATTTGGGAAGCAATGCCCAATGACATTTCCATCTGATGTCTGGTCCTCGGTAAAATCCAGTCCCTGCTAAAATCAACTGATTTGTGCCATTTGTCGCGCTGGAAGAAACCAGCTATGATTGTGCTGAGTTTGGTGGAGAGTCGAAGAGGTCGTTTGACGTTCAACCTTGTGTAATTTCCATCGCTGTCTTGGCGAATGACGATCTACTGTTCTTCATCCATGATCAGTTTCAACAGCGATCTTGCCCAATTTACTTTTAGATTAAGTAAAATTGCAGTCATGACTTTGAGTTTTCCCGCTGTCACCGAGTCAAATGTGCCTTGATGTCCAAGAAACACCTTTTGGACGAAATCAAAGAGAAGACGATAACTAGGCAGCATCAGAGATCGGTTAAATGCTTTTCCAGTCCATTGGAATGGTTGAGCCAGGATAATGTCGAGAGCACTCTGGATTTGCGCATCCGTAACTTCTTCAATCACGATATCTCCTTCATCACTCAAGTGATATGTTTGAAGAATCATCTCAATCACAGTCGTTCTTATGTTTTCTTCCTTTAACTTTCCAACCGGTATTTTGACAGTGTATTCATCGCGATCATCAACCATCCACGAACAATAGAATAGGGCTATTTGTCGTGAGAGAAAATAGTCTGGTTCTGCAGTTATGATTTTGTAGAACCCTAGAAAGAAATGCATACTTATTAAGCGATTGATAATATGTACGGATAACAATGCTTATTTGTTGATAAATTGATGATTTATCATAGATGAACGGGTAAATCTTAAGCAGATAAACATACATATAGAACACATAGACACATATATATATCAAGCAATAGATTAAGAATCATCAAGATAAGAGCACTACATATAGTAGGAGCAAGCTTAAATGATATCGAAAATAAAAGCATGCTTGATGTCTGAACCTGAGCAAGCTATGATTTTGCTAAATAAAACATCTAGGGTACGAAACCCATGATGTTCGAGTACAACACGAGGCTCCGAAGTCAGTTTCGCCTCTATCATGCGAAGCATATCGGGTAGAGAAATCGGAGGTGAATGAGCAGATGAAGAACTTGTTTCGGAAGCAGGCATTTTGAAAATGATTCGAGGATTTTGAAAAAGTATTTAGTTGCAGAAAAGCTTAGTTTGAAAGAACTAACACAACAATGGCGGTTTTAGGTTTTATGAGAGAGAGAATTTTTGAAAGTGTAAGAGGAACAGTCAAACATTCACATATTTATAGTCAAATCATGAACGAACCAGATTAAATCCTACAAAAGAAATAACATGTAACGGTTGAGATTACTCCCTGGTGTAATGGTTTGCCGCCCAAAAATGAGTGAAGTTCATACGCCATCAAATAGAGTCATATCATTGCCTCGAAACTATAATCGAGGACTGCAACATTAAATGAGCAGCACTTTATCCTCTACTTTTTCTGACATGGAGGTGATAGACATTTCCTAGCAATTAATAATATTTAAAGTCAATCATTAGAATTAAATAATCAAAGAGTTGGAGAAATAAATGATCTTGATTCCCCCTTGATTAATGGAGCTTGATTCCCCCTTGATTAATGCTCCAGCAGATCGTTTTATGGTTGAACGATCTGCTCTAGTTGTTGGCACCAACTAGCTGCTATAATGTACTTTGTGAAGCATGCTGCTTTTGTTAGCAGATCGTTTTACTTTGAACGATCTGCAATAGACATTAAAAGTGGAAGCAGATCGTTTTTATTTCATAACGATCTGCTATCTTTGACGTTAGCAGTTGGCTGTCCATTTTTACTTTCATGCAGCTTGCAGCTTTTTGAGTATAGGCAGCAGGTCGTTTTTCTTCTTTGAACGATCTGCTCCATGTTATAGATTTGAAATAAGGCACAAGTTTTATCGGTACACTAAGACTTGATAAACAAGTAGCTAAAGGGTGTGACAACAGATAGCTTTTTACCACCAGCTAGCTGTTATCAGCACTTGTACCAATTTCAAGATTTATTAATCCCAGTTTTCCACAAAGCATTTTGAATCTTTCTTCGGGTAGTGCTTTTGTGAGAAGGTCAGCTCGCTGCACATCCGTGTGAATTTTCTCTATCTTGATGTTCTTCCTTTCAACATGATCACGAATAAAATAATGACGAACATCCACATGTTTACAACGAGTGTGTAGAACAAGATTTTGGGTGATGGCAATTGCGCTGGAGCTATCACAAAATATTGGTACACCATCTATGAAGATTTCATAGTCCTTTAGTTGTTGCTTTATCCACAAGATTTGTGCTGTACAGCTCCCTGCAGCCATGTACTCAGCTTCTGTTGTTGAGGTTGCAACCGAAGTTTGCTTTTTAGAAAACCACGAGATGAGCTTGCTTCCAAGAAATTGACAAGTACTCCCAAATGTGGATTTTCTATCAAGCTTGCAACCTGCATAATCAGAATCAGAGTAGCCAGTTAATTCAAAATTATCATCACAAGGATACCATAAACCTATTTCAATGGTCCCTTTGAGATAACGCAATATTCTTTTGGCTGCTTCTAGGTGGGATTCTCTTGGACTTGCTTGATACCTAGCACAAACACCAACAGCAAAAGTAATATCAGGTCGACTAGCAGTTAGATATAAAAGAGATCTGATTATACCACGATACTGTTTTATATCCGTTGCCTTCCCAAGTACATCAGGTCCAATTTGTCCATTGGTTTGCATAGGGATTTTTCCTGGTTTGCAATCTTTAACTCCAAACTTTGTGATGAGATCGTTTATATATTTGGATTGATTGATTATGATCCCATCAACAGATTGTTTGACTTGTAAACCCAGGAAGAAGTTCATTTCCCCCATCATTGACATCTTGTACTTGTCCTGCATTAGCTTGCTAAATTTGTTACAAAGGAATTTAGATTTGGATCCAAAAATGATATCATCAACATAAATTTGAACTAAAAGGATATAGTCTTGAACTTTGATAGTGAATAATGTCTTGTCAACTGATCCTCGTTTGAATCCCGATTGAAGTAAGAATGTAGACAGTGTCTCATACTAAGCTCGAGGAGCTTGTTTTAGACCATACACTGCTTTAGCTAATCTGTACACCTTGCTCTCATCTTCAACTTCAAACTCAGGTGGTTGTTCCAAGTAGACTTCTTCTTCCAAAATTCCATTTAGAAATGCACTTTTTACGTCCATCTGGAATACTTTGAAGTGTTGAAAGGCTGCATAAGTAAGAAACAATCTGTTAGCTTCTAGTCGTGCCACGGGAGTGAAAGTTTCATCAAAGTCGATTCCTTCTTGTTGACAATATCCCTTGGCGACTAGCCTTGCTTTGTTTCTCACAACTTCACCTGTTTCATCTCTTTTATTCTTGAATATCCATTTGACTCCTATAACTCCTTGATGTCTCGGTCGATCTACCAAGTACCATACATCGTTTCTCTTAAACTCATTTAACTCCTCTTGCATGGCATTGATCCAATCTGCACTTTGCAAGGCTTCTTCGATGTCCTTTGGTTCGGAGTGGGCAAGGTAGCAGCTTAGCAATGCACTTTCTCCATGCATGCGTCTAGTTTTAACTCCATCAGTTGGGTTCCCAACAATGAGATCAGATGGATGGCTATCTACCCATTTTCTTCTTCTTCAGATATTTCGATCTCTATTTCTTCGGGTGGATTCTCGAATTCAGGATGATCTATAGTAGGTGCATCAAAGAGATCGTTAGTATTTAAATCAATGCTTGATACTTCATGTACCAATTGTTGAACAGATGGTTGTTGAGTTGAGGGAGGGGGAGATTGAGTGTTTTGTTCATCAACAGATGGTTGAAAATGTTCATGTGAAGTTCCCCCTTCATTTGTTCCCCCTAGATGAGAGAGTTGTCTATCTGTTCCCCCTTGCTGTGACTTTTCTCCAACAGGTTGATAATTAGCTTCTTCTTCATCTTCATCTCTTCGTGGACTCCATAGAAGAGTGTCATCGATGAGTCTATCTTTGGAATTTCTCAATGTTGAGTGAGAGAGATCATCTTTTGAAGAAATGCTATCTGTTCCTGAAACTTCAAAATTGGCTTCATCAAAAATAACATGTGGTGTTACTTCCACAACAAGGGTTCTTTTATTAAAAACTCTATAAGCTTTACTGATCTCAGAATATCCCAAAAATATTCCTTGATCACTTTTGCTATCAAATGTTTTTAATTGAGTTTTCCCATTGTTGTGAATGTAACATTTACATCCAAAGAATCTAAAGTATGAGATTCGAGGCTTCCTGTTATTCCATAGCTCGTATGGAGTTTTCCCATGTCGTTTTGTGACCACAGATCGGTTTTGAGTATAGCAGGCTGTGTTAACTGTTTCTGCCCAGAATTTCTTAGGGAGGTTGATGTCATTTAGCATAGTTCGGGCAGCCTCCTTGAGAGATCTATTGCGCCTTTCCACAATCCCATTTTGTTGTGGTGTACGAGCTGCTGAAGTTTGATGATGAATTCTCATTTTTGAGCAGTATCATTCGATCATGTGATTGATGAATTCGGTTCCACGATCAGATTGAATGGTGATGATAGATGACTCCTTTTGATTTGAAAGTTTGTTGAGGAGATCAGGTAGTTTCTCTAGAGTTTCCTTTTTCTTGAACATGAAAACAACCCAAGTAAATCTAGAGAAATCATCAATAATAACAAGAATATACTTTCTACCGTTTACACTTAATGGAGATACAGGTCCAAAAAGGTCTAGATGTAGAAGTTCCAATATTCTTGAACTGGAATGAGCTGCCTTAGTAGGAAATGATGCTCTTGTTTGTTTTCCTGCTTGGCAAGCTTCACATATGTGGTCTTTGTCATATATTTGATTAGGTAGCCCTTCAACCAGATTGTCCTTCACCAGCTTGTTGATTGTTTTGAAGTTCAAGTGGCTTAACTGTTTGTGCCACAACCAGCTGGTCTCTGTACTTGATTTTGTTACAAGACAAATTTCAGATTGATCGTTCCATTGTACAATGTACAATCTGTCCTGCAAAATCCCACTAAGAAGAATTTCTTCTCCTTCTATATTTTTGACCAGACACTCGTTAGCTGTAAATTCTACTCTCTTGTTATTAGCACAGAATTGGCTAATTGATAATAGATTATGATTTAAACCTTCAACATATGATACATTTAGAATTGTAGAGTTACCAACTTGAAGATCACCATAACCCTTTGTGTATCCTTTGGAATTTCCTCCAAAGGTAACATTTGGTCCAGTGCTCTCCTTGTAGTTGATTAACAAATTTTTGTTGCCTGTCATATGTTTGGAGCATCCACTATCAAGTATCCATATTGTGCCCCAAGCGATGTGCTTTCTTCTCAACGATCTCTTTTCCTGTAATGAACATTTATTTAGCTACCCTACTGAATGAGGGTGCTTTGTTAGTGGACATAGTTCCCTTTGGAACCCAAATTTGTCTAATAATGGTAACATTCTGAGATGGTCTGATTTGTTTGCCACTAAAGTCGATGTACACAACTTTCTTCTTGGTAGGTGGTTGAGTAGGCACTTGTTTCCTAGGAGCAGTCGGTTTGTAGGGAACAGATGGTTGTCTCGATCTGTTCTCGTGCAGTTGCTTCTGGTTGAATAGTTTAGGAGCTCGCTGATGATTATTTTGTTGAGCAGATTGATCAATCTTTTGAGCAAACTCCTTCCTTTGTTGAAACCCAATCCCTTGAGTGGTGAATCTTTGTTGTCGCTGACCTTGATCTTTAATTAAGATGGCTTGTGGTTGTCTCACATTGTTGTTGAGATTCACAATCTTATCTTTTCCTTTCTCTTTGACAAAGTTTCCTTTTGGTGGTCCTTTGTCAACTCCGTCAAATCCTATTCCTCCACGATCTGATGATCTCTTTTGCATGTCATTGATAAGATGGACTCTGTCTGACATTTTGTGAATGTAATAATTGAGCATCACATTCAAATTATCCACCTTATTGTTGGCTGAAGATTTTATTCCAATTAAGTCAGAGATCTTGGCAGTGAGAGCGTAGACTTCTTCACTTTTGTTCTTGATTTGCAGAAGCATTGCCTTTTCTCTATCGTTAAATGAAGCACTTACTTTCTTCATTTCTTGAATAGTATTAGCCATTCTTCCATTTTCCTTTATGGCATGTTTGAACATCTTGTTCAATCTTGCATGATCTTCCATGAGTTTGTTAAAATCTTCGATGGACAGATTGTCTTCACCTTCTTCATCTATCTCTTCTTCGTCACCCGAATCATATAAAGGTGAGTTAGAAATAGGAGAAGAACAATTATTTTCTACCTCATTATTGTCGAGTCCGTTGTCATGACCCATTAGACACTCATCCCATTCTTCATCCCCTTCGGCGATGAAAGCCTCATCGTTTTCGGATGAGCTGTCGGTTAATGTGTTTGATGTGGTTTGTTCTTCAGCGAGCATAGCTTTTCTTTGTTCTCGAAGCTTTCTATCACGTTTGTTTCTTAGTTCCTCTCTCTCAACCTTAGAGATATCTGGGCAGTCTGTTTTAAAGTGACCTTTCCTGCCACACTTAAAACAAGAAAATTCGGACAAGTCAGCTTTAATATAGGAAGAGTTAGGTTTTACTTCACTTTTCCTTTCGGGTCGATCTCCCGAACGATCTCTTCCTTTGAAGTTTTTGTTGTTGTCCTTGTAGAGACACTTGTATCTGTTTGCCCTAAGTTCCATCTTCTGGAATCTTTGCGCCATAAGTGAGTATTCCTCGAAGTTGTTTTTGGTGGGATAGTTTTCATCATCCGAACTAGATGATTCTTTTACTATCACAACTGATGGAGGCTACTTTTCTACCTCCTTTTCCTTTAGCATGGCCTTGAAAGCAGTTTCCTTTTCTTTCATTCCTGCAGCAGATGGTTTACTAAAGGAAGAATTAGAATGGCCATGAATACGATTGATTTTGTATTCATTGCCTGTTAGTAAATCAAATAAAGCATCAATGGTAAGAGAATTGAACTCTGGCATCATGGGATGCATAGCCGAATA
>JAPKLX010003673.1:0-10778 GCA_026898415.1 Leonotis leonurus | reverse complement strand
ACCCAAACATAATGCTTAATAGAGAGTAACAAGAGAAGGGAGGCAGACTTATCTACTGGGTGCAGGGACCCCAGTGGTGATCCACCCTTTCGGGTCTCCATGGCCGGGTTTTCCAAAAGGACAAAGTTTCACCAAGTCGTCTAACTCGAATCCATTCCTTTCCAGTCCTAATCCCATCCAAATTCAACTTCCTCAAGGCAAAAGAACAAACATAATCAGAAAGCAAGGAAATCAATTAAGAAACTACAGAACTCACCCAAACCCTTCCCAAATTGAATCTTAGTGCAAAAATCTAAACATGCAGTTTCAATTCTGAAACTTTAAATGCAGAAATAGAGAAGGAATAGAAATAAATGGAATTTAGGGTTTTCAAACCTGAAAAAAAAATTCTAAACTGGAAAGAAATAAGAAAGAGATAAGAATTTACCTTGGGGTCGCCGGCAAGGGGAGCTCCGATGCGTTCTTCCTCCAGTAGCAGTCGAGAGATAGAGAGAGCCGAGAGAAAACAGAGCACCGATAGAGGGAGGCATAGAGAAGAGAAGGGAAAAGACATGGTGGAGTGAATTGTGTCGTCTGGGCGTGAGAGAAAACAGAGACAGAAACGAGAGATGGAGAAGGGAGAAGAGGGGTTGAGTTCTGGAAGAAAAGAGAAAGAGGCGAGGGAGAGAAGGGGGGGAGCAGCTGTGTGTGTGAATGTGTCTAGGGTTAAGGTTAGAATTAAGTTAGGATAGTTAGTTGGGCCGAGTATGGGTAAAATCAACGGGCCGGATCAAATAAATCGGATATGGGCCGAGTCAATTAAAATCTGATGGGCCGATTAATGTCAAAATCTAATGGGCTAATTTCAAGAATTATCAATTGGGCTGAAATTAATTAATCTAATGGGCCCAGTTTGTAATCTTAAGATAATTAATACTTAAACTAATTTAATTAATTAATGAGTTCCCTTGATTAATTTATATGGACTAGTTTAAGGATTATAATAAGATGAGGCTTAATTAAATTAAGCTTGTCCTTTTAATTAAGATGGAGTTTAATAAATTAGTATATATTAATGGTGGAAGAAGGGATAGTATATATATTAAATATTAATATTTAGAGCTATTAATGTAGATAATTAAAGCCTAAGTATTAAATCAAGGAGATCCAATTTATTTAGTAATTGGGATCTAAATTAAGGGAATTGATATCTCTTATTAATTAAGGATATTATTTGAGAGATTAATATTTTAAGGTTATTTAAAGAGTTAAATAACTAGAAATTACAATATTATTGGAATGATTAATTATCGAGAATTAATTATTTCATTAAGTGTTAATACACTTATTGCACTTAAATGCAATTACCAGAGTAATTGAATCGAGGATTTAACGCCTTAAATAATATTGATCTGAAGTATCAATATCTCGATTAACGGATCGAAATAAGAACCAAGAATAAAATATCTTACGATTAAATGTTTCAAATGCACGAAGGGCATTTTAATTTATACAAGTTTTTCCAAAGGTTCGTACGAGAGACCTGTTTCGCGTTGCGAGACCAAAGCAAGTGCAAATCAAAGTTATCCAAGTAGGCTTTCTATTACAAAGAACATTATGTGTGTCGTATGCTATTTATATTGTTTTCGAAATGATTTCAACGTGAGAAAAATGTTTCAAAGTATTGTCTTGCCGAAAATGATTTATGTTTTGTATAAATGTCTATCTGGAAGAGGAAAATCGAATTCGGGTTCCAGTGGGTAATCATCCCCACTCGAACTAATGTACATAGAGGGGACCGTGAGTCATCGATATGGGTTGGCCGGTTCGGTATCCGTAGAAGGTGGCCACCTTCTCGGTACCATAAAAGGGCAGATATGGCATTATACTAAAGAAAATTAGACGGCCGTCGAACAATAGGATCTTTCACAAAAAGGATTTAGTGAACGTAGGTACTTTTAAAGACAAAATCCCTACGTGTCACTCTTACGGCATTGACAATTATATATGTATGAATGTGGTTTTGGCATGTGTCTACTGAGTACTTTTGTACTCAGCCCTGCATGTATTTATAAATGTGCAGGTTGAGACGTGATGATAGGAGATGCTCTGGCGGGCTTGTCGGTCTTTTATTAAGTCTTGGGTGTCCACATGTCTTCATACACGTAGACTTCAGTCGATCCTCATTCCGCTGCAAGAGTTTCTATCAGTTTCGTTCGGCAAAGTTGCCGATTATGTAAATTAAATCTTTAGTTGAACGACACTCAGTTATCAAATGATCTTTCAATTCAGTCAAGTCTTTCAGTATAATCAATGTTCCACCTTATCCTTCATTTATTCAATCTATTAGTCGCGCGCCCGGACTCTGCCGAGGAGGGCGGAGGTCAGGGCGTGACATTCTGCCTGACGTTTCTTCTCTTCCTCCTCATCAACTCCTCCTCATCTACAGATTCTGCCTCCTCTTCATCCTCTCTTATCCTCTGCATTATGTTTGGCGAGGGTGTGGATGTTCTGGTTGGAGAAGAATCTTTCTCTTGTTGTTGATTGAAACTTGATTCCGGTTCAACAAAGAAAGGTTCTATCCGTGATGCTTCTGGAGGTACTATCTCAGTCTGTGTCGCCTCCTCTCCTTGTTCTGTTCTTACTTGTTCTGGTAGAGAGTGTTCTATTGCTGCTTCTGGTGGTGGTGAGGACTCTTAAACTTTCCTCAGTCTACGCCTCTTCTGCTTAGGCTGAGAAGCAGAAGTTTCTGTATCAATAGAACTGCCTCTTTTAACTGTTGATCTTCGTGCTGCTTTTTCTTTCACAACTTTCTCCTTGGATGCCTTGCCTTTCTATTTTTCAACACCTTTGATAGGTGGAATCCAAGTAGGATTAGAGCTTCCCATCTCAATAAGTACTGCATGATGCACTTCATCAGTAGTTTTGTTGAAGAGTGCTGGATTCAATCCCATGGACATCTCAATCTAATGTTGATCCTTGGGTATGGTAAGACTGTTGTTGAACTCCACAGCATTCTCCCAAACTTGCTGTTTGAAAAATATTTCCACCATTAGACTGATTTTTGTGGAGTGGCGCAGATTCCTCCTAACTTCTACTAAAACTCCTCTTCCTCGGCTGTCTTTGGTATAGGTTACCAACTTGGCTTCTTTAGCCATTAGATCAAATAAAATTCGGCTCCAGTTGACTCTAAGATTGAGTACAACAGCCGTGAGAATTATGAATTTATCCGGAGTCACCTGGTCATAAGACCCGCTGTGGTTGAGAAAAATTCTCTGGACCAATTCAAACATGAGTTTGAACCCAGGTTGTAGAAGAGATCGCTGAAACATCTTTCCAATCTAGGCGATGGGTATCACCATCACCATCTCCACTGCTGTTTGGAGTTGTTCAGAGGTGATCTCATCCAATGTCAGTCCCTCATCCTTCAACCGGTATGCCTGGTTGATCATTGCTATGACGTTGTAAGTTGTTTTGTTGGTCCTGTCCCCTATGGGCATCAACACGTTGGCTTCATTGTCATTCTTGTCACTTTGCCATGTCAAGTAGAAGGTTACAACTTGTTTTGCCAAGAACATGTTGGGATGTGAAGTAACAATGTTACAGAATCCTAAAAACACAAGAGCATACAAAGAACATATATATATTCATCAGTTTATGTCAATATCAAGTATGAATATCCCAAGCATATGTACAGTTAATACATATCATTCAGAGCACTTTCCCAGAAAAAGAAAATATAAACAGTATACAAAGCACATATTAAGTTGCAGATGAAGAATTTTAAGAACTAAAAAAAACCTTTGCAATGAGTAATCATGGCAAAAATTTCTTCGAGTTTGTGAAATCCGTGAGTATCAAGGACTGCGTAAGGTTCAGGGGAAAGAAACTTCTGAACCTCAGCCACATGTTGGAGAAACAAGGAAGTTTGAGGTGCCATGATCACACACAAGAAGCTTTGAAAGAGTTTGCAGAGAAATCAAATATGAGAATTCTTAAGTGCTTAGAGATAGTAGTGCTCAGTGCGATTGAAGTGAAGGTGAATAGTCCAGTGTAAGAATAACGCATATATATAAGAAAATAATCAACGACGCAGATGAAAAGGGATAAAAATTGGAGGGTTGGATGAGTATCTCCCTTTTTAGGTTTTCCCGCTTCAGCCTTTTGTTTTGCCGCCTTTCCTTGCGTTTGATGTACGCGCTTGATCCTAGGGTTGTAGGAGAGAGTGTGCGTATCGTCCTATCCACTGCAACTTTCCTTTTCCTTTTCTTGCAGAGATTTTCTCGATCACAGTTTCAAAAGGTGTGCTAATCATCACAATTATAGGAGATTTAGTAAATCTAGGTTAGAAAATAACTTTACAGACTGTAATCTAGGAGGTTAATTATGGACAATGACGTCTTTCATCTAGGACGCTTCAATTTTTCCAAAAAAAAAAATTTCCCCTTGACTCAGTAATAATTTCCACGTGGCATTTCTTCAATCTGGGCAAGTTTTGACACGTGAAATCTTTATTTCCATCTGGTCTGTTATTCTGGTGACGTTCTGGTTTGTCATTTTGTTTGAGAATCTAATTTGTCCTTCTGTTTGACAATCTGATTTGTCATTCTGTTTGACAATCTGGTTTGTCCTTCTGTTTGACAATCTGGTTTGTCCTTCTGTTTGACAATGTGTTTTATCCTTTACACGTTCTTGCTTCATCAATCTGGTATTGACTCTGTTCTATCATCCAAATTTAGTAATCCAAGCTTTCCACATAGCATCTTGAATTTTTATTCTGGTAGAGCTTTAGTCAAAATGTTAGCACGTTGCTTATCTGTGTGAATCTTCTCGATCTGGATATGCTTTCTCTCCACATGATCTCTAATAAAATGATGTCTCACATCAACATGCTTGCACCTTGTACGGAGTACTGGGGTCTGTGTTATTGCTATAGCACTTGAACTGTCACAGAATATAGGTATCTCCTTTACATCGATCTCGTAATCCTTTAGTTGCTGTTTCAACCATAGAATTTGTGCACAACAGCTTCCAGCAGCCATATATTCTGCTTCAGTTGTTGATGTAGCAACGGATGTCTGTTTCTTAGAGAACCAAGATATCAACTTGTTTCCAAGAAACTGACATGTACCAGAAGTAGACTTTCTGTCCAATTTGCATCCTGCATAATCTGAATCAGAATAGCCAGTTAATTCAAGATTGTCATCACACGGATACCAGAGACCAATGTGAACTGTTCCTTTAAGATATCTAAGTATCTTTTTGACAGCTTCCATATGTGATTCCTTGGGATTGGCCTGGTATCTGGCACATACTCCAACTGCGAATGTAATATCTGGTCGACTTGCAGTAAGATACAATAGTGAGCCAATAATGCCTCTGTATTGTGTTATATTTGTTGGTTTGCCTTTTGGATCTGGATCTATCTTCCCGTTGGTTTGCATTGGAATTTTGACTTGCTTACTGTCTTTAACTCCAAATTTAGTGACCAGATCGTTAATGTACTTTGCTTGATTTACAAAGATACCATCTGGTAACTTCTTCACCTGCAAACCTAAAAAGAAATTCATCTCGCCCATCATGGACATTTGATATTTATTTTTCATTAGTTCAGCAAATTTGCCACACAGAAAATCAGATTGTGATCCAAAAATTATATCATCTACATATATTTGGACCAAAAGGATATGTTCTTTGACTTTGATGACGAACAGTGTCTTGTCAACAGAACCTCTTCTAAAACCTGATTCCAGCAAAAATGTTGACAATGTTTCATACCACGCCCTGGGTGCTTGTTTCAATCCATAAATAGCTTTAGCTAATCTATATACTTTCTGGTCTGGATTTCCTTCTTCAAAACCAGGTGGTTGCTCAATATATACTTCTTCTTCAAGTATACCATTTAGGAATGCACTTTTAACATCCATCTGGTACACTTTGAATCTCTTGTATGCTGCAAAAGCTAGGAATAGTCTGATTGCTTCCAATCTGGCAACTGGTGCAAAAGTCTCATCAAAATCAATACCTTCCTGTTGACTATACCCTTTTGCAACTAGTCTGGCTTTGTTTCTAACTACTTCACCGTTCTCATATCGTTTATTCTTGAATACCCATTTGACACCTATCACTCCTTGATGCTTTGGTCTGTCTACGATATACCAAACTTGGTTCCTTTTGAACTCGTTGAGTTCTTCTTGCATAGTTGTAACCCAGTCTGCATCTTTGAGTGCTTCATAAGCATCAGATGGTTCAACGCGTGATAGATAACAACTAAGAAGTGCGCTTTCTCCATGCATTCTACTGGTTCTCACTCGATCTGATGGATGGGTTCCCAACAATCTGTTCAGGAGGATGATTTCTTGTATCCATCTCCTTCTGCTGGACATCTCTTCTTCTGATATCTCAGGCTCTGGTTCATTTGGTGGGTCCTCAAATTCTGGATGTGTTTTTGAAGATGCTTGAAAAGGATTTTCAACTTCTGGTTCTTCAATTAATTGATTATTATTCCAGCCATTTGTATCTCTTGATTCTTCTGGTTGATCTTAAGCTTGTTCAATATTGTCTTCTTCTTCTGGTTGATTATCTTCTGGTGGAGTCATCAATCTGTTAAGATCCAGAATGATATCTTTTGTTCCCCCTTGCTGTGAGCTTGTTGCTTCAGCATTAGATGGAACATCAATTTCATTCTCTTCTGTTGTATTCTAGATTAGAATATCTTCTAGCAGTATTCCTTCTATTCTCTCATCCTCGTTCGGACAATGTGTACGTTCATCACCTACTTCTCTGTAATTGATAAAAGATTCATCAAAAACAATATGAGGTGTTACCTCCACAATATGAGTCCTCTTGTTGTAAACCCTATAAGCTTTACTAACATCAGAATATCCTAAGAATATTCCATGGTCAGTTTTACTATCAAAGGTTTTCAACTGAGATTTCTCATTATTATGAATGTAACACAAACAACCAAAAGTACGGAAGTATTGTATCCTGGGCTTTCTGTTGTTCTAGACTTCATATGGTGTCTTCCCATGTCTGAGAGTAACCACCGATCTATTCTGTGTATAGCAGGCCGTATAGATGGCTTCTGCCCAGAACTTCTTTGGTAATCTGGTTGCATTGAGCATGGTACGAGCTGCTTCTTTTAATGATCTGTTCCTTCTTTCAACTACTCCATTCTGTTGAGGTGTTCTTGCAGCAGACGTCTGATGTGTGATTCCCATCTGGTTGCAATAGTCCTCAATCTTCTGGTTTAGGAATTTGGTTCCACTATCTGTTTTGATGGTTGTAACAGAAGCTTCCTTTTTCCTGGTAATTTTGTTGAGGAAATTTGGCAGCTTTTCCAATGTCTCTTTCTTCTTATATAAGAAGATTACCCATGTGAATCTTGAATAATCATCAATAATGACCAGAGTATATTTCCTACCATTTATACTTAGTGGCTTGACTGGACCAAATAAGTCTAAATGTAGTAACTCTAAGATTCGGGTAGAAGACTGAACATATTTGCTTGAAAATGATAATCTAGTTTGCTTTTCAGCTTGACATGCTTCATAGATATGGTTCTTGTCATATACTTGATCTGGTAATCCATCGACTAGTTTCTCTCTTGCAATCTTATTGATTGTCTTGAAATTGAGATGACTTAGTCGTTTATGCCATAGCCAACTAGTTTCTGATACTGTCTTAGTAACCAGACATGTCTCAATCTGGTTGTTCCATTGCACAATATATAATTTGTCCTGCAATTTTCCGGTAAGAAGAGTCTCATCTTCTTCCTTGCTTTTCACAAAACAGTTGTTAGCATCAAAGATAATCTGATTTCCATTAGCACAGAATTGGCTTACTGAGAACATATTATGACTAAGACCCTCGACATATGAAACATTTGAGATAGTAGTCTTGCCAATAGTTATATTACCATAGCCTTTGGTGTAGCCTTTTGAGTTACATCCAAAAGTTACCTGTGGTCCTTCTCTTTCCACATAGTCTGATAAAGCATTCTTATCACACGTCATGTGTTTTGAACATCCACTATCAATAATCCAAATTGTTCTCTTTGCTACTTTGCTTCTTCTTGCAGTTCTTCGATCCTGCAATTAATAAACTTTAGCTACCCTTTCAACAAGTGGGTGCTTGGTTAGTAGCAAATGTTCCCTTGGGGATCCAGATAAATCTAGTAACAGGAACACATATATAGCATGTAATCCTTCTTCCAACATCATCTGTTCTGGTTATAGCTTTGTAAATATGAGGATGACTTCTCTCACTGTTGTCCCAATTTATCTTCTTTTTTTTGGTTGAGGAGATCTTGAGAGGTGTCTTCTGCTTCTGGTTTTTATCTGTTTTCTCATATTGAGCAGATTGACCTTCCTTCTGATAGTAGTTGTTGTTTCCTGTCTCCTTCATCATCAGCTTCTGAGGTTGATCTCTCTTGTTCTTGAGATCTTTAATTTGATCTAGTATACTCTTCCTTTCAGCAACAAACTGAAACTTGCTCGAACTTCCATTGTAACCTAGACCGGCTCTCCCTTTCTGTTGCATATCAATAATCATTTCAGCTCGTTCTTGACTCTTGTTGATTTTGCTCATACTCTCCATGTTTTTCTACAATTTCTCTTCTACTACATCTTTGCTGTGGATTACATCTTTCACCTTGGAGTTGAATGAATATATCTCTGCATCTTTTGTCTTGATCTGCTCTCCAAGATCATTTATTTGTGCAGAAAACTTGGTGTTTGCTTCACTTAAGATCTTCACAGTGTCATTCAGTGTAATACCCCGAAATACTGTAGCCATAACTAAAACGTAATTAAACCTTAATTAAGGCTATGCATCCTTAAGAGAATATAATTATGAGATTAAAAAGAGTTCGAGGACTCGATTATATGATTTAGAAGAAAGAATTACGATTATTTCGTTAAGAAAGAAAATGGAATTTATTAATTCCATATTAGAGATAAAAGAAAGGGGTTGAGATAGAATAAACTCAGACGAAGCATACTCCTCAGAAGAGAAATTTTTTTTCTATTAGATAACATAGAAAAATGGATTTAGAAATTTCATTAAGCTAGAAAACAGATAAAATAAAGAATAAAAATTTATTATTGCAATTTCGGTAATAATTAAATAAGTTTTCGGTTAAAATTCGGATTGAGAATCCGACAGTTGTAGTAGAATCTATAAATTATGCCTAATTTTCTAAGGTATATAGAAGAGATTATTATGAGGATTTTGCTAGAAAATATTGCTTTAGAAAGGAATTTATTTAATTAAATTCATTCGGTATCTTAAAACTCGCATAATTTGTTCAAATGAACTCGGAATCACGAACGGTCTGAACCGGTGGATTCCTTGTGTCGAGAAGAGTAATCCAGCATTAAAATCTAGATACACGAAAATCGAGGAGGCGAGACCTTCTAGAAGCCTCTAGAGTTGTGTATTAATTATTTAATTAATTAATTATAAAAATATCTTAACTTAGAGATAAACATACTTACCTTATCACATTTTCATCATCTTCCACCTCCTCCCTCCTCTATATTTTCGAAAATGGCTTCCCCCTCCATAGCCAAATAATTTCTTCTTCCAAAATCAAGTTTCCAAGCTAGATTTGGTCCAAATTTTAAGAAGAATTGATCTTTGAGGTAAATATCCATCATCCTTACCTCTTTAATTTGTAGAAATGGAAGAAAATTTATGTATTTATCTATGAAAAATTATGCTTTATAATTCATGAAGATATGATGTTAATTTCCATATATGTGATATGAAATGAGTAGAGAATCATGATTTAAGTAAGAATTTGAAAAGAATTACAAGATATGAAGAGTAATTAGATTTCCCCTAAATTCTTCTACATGAACCCTAATTTGAGGTTGGGGAAATAGCATGAATTTGCTTGATTTAAGTATGAATAAGTATCATTAGACCTCCATAAGCATGATTAGAACAAGAAATTAGAGCAAAATCCAAGCCTCTTAATTGATGTGTAATGACCGAAAATTATGGCATTTGGTTCTATAAGATTTTGATTTTATTTGTTTAAATTGAGATCATATTTGAGTTCAATGGTGTGATTAATGCTTAGATTAATTTATTTGGAATTTTCTAAGCATAGGAAATGAATGTTCAAAATTTAGTGGATTATGGAGTTTATGAGTTTAAGTATATGCTAAGGTTATTTGGCCTAAGTAATGGTCCATTAGAGATCATTGAGCTACATTAAGCATAATGGAATCAAGAAACTAGAAATAAACTTAATCTTACACTAAGATATGAAATTCTTAAGAAGAAGGGCATGATTGAAATTAATATATAGAGATTATAATTGTTAGATTTGATGAAGCAATTAAGATTAAGAATGAATATGATGGCTAATGTGAGATTATGAGATTGAATTAGCCAAATATGTAGAAGTTGGAAATTGTTAGTTTAGTAAGTTAAAAAGTGAAATAATGATACAGATGAGATAAATGATAAATGAGATGCTAGAATAGAAGGATGCAATAGCCGAATAAGTTATAAGCATACGAAATGATAATCAAAGTAGATTACAAGAAAAATGAGATTTAAGTATGAGAAGCTAATAAGATTTGGATCATTATAGAAAGAAGAGGTAGATGAGATCCAGAAGGAGATAAGAGCAGAAGGAAAAGAGAGGATCTAGAAGACGAGGATAGGTGGTGGCTATGAGCAAATTAGTTCCTTAGCTCTAAGGAACATCCAGGTGGGCTTTCTAACCCAAAAAGCTATGCACGTGCTAAAGATTTATTTATGCATTATGTTTTATGTTAAAG